>JAQGCQ010000328.1:0-15857 GCA_034699945.1 Chamobates pusillus
GAAGTGTTGGAAGTGTTGGATGTAATGCTTGTTGCATATGATTCTGACAGAAGTCTACAAATAGAAAAACTCATAAAAACCTTTCGAACGACTGTTTTTCCATCAGATTTGTTGTGAAAGTGAGAAATGTGTGGATCTCTGCAAACAGTTTTTTACTATTTTCTCATTTTGGCGCTACTTTTGCTTCTCATATAAAAAATATTTATATAAATCTAAGTATTGTTAACTCAAGCGATTAGATTATAACTCAAGAAATTCTTAAAGAATGAAAAATAAAAATCGTTTTCATTCGCGATTTATTCTGCTTTCCTGCCTCTCGTGAGACCGTTATCTATACTATCATATCCTGTGCTCTCGAATCAGTTGAGTCACTCGACTGGCATTTCTGTGGCACTCATACTATGGATTGCAATCAAGTAATTCAAGATTGAAATATAAGCGACAAATAGACAAAAAAAGCATAACTCGAGTATTAAAAGCCATTTGAAAGAAAAATTCTCTGTTTTCTAATTAAGTGCTGTCTTTAGTCATGTAATGAACGTCTGATAACTTGTAATTTGAAGTAATTTTCGAGCGAATCAATGAAAACGATTGAATCAAATGAATTTTTTCCGCAAAAAGTATTGATTTAATCATTTAATTAATCAAAGGATTCGTTTATATTTATATGGAGTCTGAAGTGTGGGCTAAACAACAAACTTTTTGTCTCTTTTCATCTGACAATAGTCCAGAAGATAAGTTCTATTGATGAGTGTGAGCACAGATTAACTTCTTAGTCCCACTAATCTCTTGAGAACTGTATAGCACTGCTCACTATTTTAGATCTGACTTCCATTGAAGACCTCTGATTATGAGGTCATCACTGGATATAACTTATCGCTCAATGAATGCCTAAAATCCGAAGAATCGAATGAATGCATAAAAAACTCGATTGTATTTACTGTCGATTAGAAGATATACTCGAAATCACTTAATTTCTGTCTTAATTCACAATAAATGCAAAACTAATGCAATATTTAAATTCTGAACGCATTTAATATTATTGTCATTTTATTTGAAAAAGTGGTTCACTTATTATCACTGATATTAACAATGAATTGATATCAGATATGGTGATCGTCAGAAGAAGACCATCAAAGAATAGCAACTAATAATTCAAAGCAAACCCGAAATCAATAATTCAGTTCAAAGTCTGTATCTCTTGTATTGCAAACTCTGAGCCTTTTATCCAAAAGAGGATAAAATTCTGAAATTTTTAAGATATTATTACTCTTGAGATGAGATTTATTTGATATAATTTGGAAATTCTATTATATAAACGACTTATTTTTGAGAGAAATCTCTAAATTTTCTCTTAATTAAAACTAAAGCCATAAAGAATTTAAAAGAAATATAAACAGAATTCGTGACATAATCTCATTGAAGAATTGCTTTCAATTCTTTTGTGTTTTCTGTCGTTTCGATTCATTAAACCTCTTTCTATAATAGAAGAAAAAATATATAAAACTTATAAAAACTATTTTTTTAGTTTTAAAAAATGACCAAATATTTTCAAACAGCCATTTATCAAAAGCACTCCCTTTTAAACCATTTTGATTGCAATTCAACTAACATTTCAGTAAAAAATATTCTGAGTTTAAAGGAAATGAAATCAAATAAGAATTGGTTGAACACATTCCGTAAATATTCATGTTATCATTGTACCAAGCTTAAACTATTGACATTACTTACGCTTCTATTACTTTCGCCAAAAGAATCTCTAAGTTTTAGTATTAATATAACAGATTTATATGATCTTGGGCAAAAGTAGTCCTCATTAATTTCAAATTTCAATTCAAAAGAAAATGCCCAAGATCAGTACTCAATTGCTTAACCAATTAAATCAAAATTCTATTGTTTTGACATAAATATTGACACAACTATTGATGACATGACTTACAAAATATTTAAACTTTGACTGAAAATGAAATCGTTTTTACATTTGAATCGGTGTTTGTTTTTGTCAATAGAGAAACGATTCACAAAAATAGGAATTTAAATAAAGACTAAATTTATTCAAATTGAAAATTATGAATGAAATGGGGTCTGACTCTAACTCTCCCCCGAGAATTGCTTTGAATTTTCAGTTCAAATATCGTTTTAAATCACTTCAATGTCTTCAATGGTTTTAATTAAATCGGAAATCAAATAAAATTTAAATAAATAATGTTTCCAATGTTTTGAACAATTATTTAAAAACTAAGAAAGGTCAGAACAGGGCTTGAACAAGGTCTATTTAAGTGAAACATTGAATTTAATCGAATATTATATCAATAAAAGTATAAAATAAACAAAAGTTGTTCACTATTTTGGTGTCATTTTTGATGAGAAATGATAGGAACGGACAGTGAATATGGTTTTTATCATTTGATTGCTATATTGGTGTGGATTTTGACGGAACGGCAAAAATGGTTGACTTTATGTTAAGTTAAATCAGGCGAACAGTAGCCGAAAGTCATAACACTTAAGCGGTGGTCGTTTCGATCGATTTTCATCGAAATGTCATAAAAATCAGATCTTATTTTATTGGCAAAACATCCGCCGCTCGTAAATCAATGTTTGTATACAACTGTTCCCTACAATCGCTCACAATTTGATATCACCTGAAATACGCCGCAAATCAATATTAGATCCAAAATAAGATATCTGTCAATCATTAGATCCGAAGATATTAAAGCCTATTTTGATTGTTTAGAATTACCCTTGCTCATAGCTATTCTATTTTCTCCACTTAATTTGAGCCAAAATTATAAAAATTGGGTTTTTATATATAATTCAATTTATTTCAAATGAAATCATTTAAAGTCGTCTTTTAAAAAGTAATTTAATCTTTCTAAAAATAACCATTCTAACAGAAGAAATAGAACAAGCTAAAATATATTAAAGTCGATTACTTTGAATTGAACTTTAAAAAAACCTTAAATTAGTAAAAAAAAAAAGTTTGAGTAATGTATGAATTCATCTCTAAATGATTTTTTTTGTGAACGAAAGCAATAATAGTTCGTCTGAAGGACTGCTCAGCCTTTCCGACAATGGCTCGACTTCTTTGATGCTCTCTTCCTCTCCCTCTCCAAATGGTTGTTATTCCTGATGCGAGTCTTTCCCTATTTTAGACCCAAATAACACGAATGAAAATATTTAGCGAACAGTTGTGATACCGGAGCCCAACGTTCTAAACATGGAACTAATGTTTGATATATAAAATTATTGGACCGGTTATGAGGTTATGAAGACGTTTTCATAGTTGATATAGTATTGCATTGACAGCACAGCACAGCACAGACCAACTGCCGAATACTGAGCCAAAGCACTGAGCTTTGTATTAAAGTTACTGAAAACGACTTCTAGACTCAAACCGAGTATATCTCGACTCCGACTCTACTCTAATCTCTATGATTGTAAGGACTGTCGGAGCGATTCAACTGAAAGAGGAAATACGTTTTGATATGAAAATTGCAAAAAAGTGAGGTCTTCCGGATTCAAATGCTTTTGTTGTCTGATTGGTCGCACTTCTCATAAGTGACACAAAATCTGTTACAAGCAGTCATCCAGACTTACACTGAAATAAAGATATGCTGTCCTCTAATATAAATAAAATGTTGAGTTATTTGAAACTGAGGATAGGCTTTACTTTCATATAACAGGAATGACATCCAAACTAACGCATAGAATATCGATTCAAATGACCGGCATTTTTGAGATGATGTATGAGATCTGTTCACATATGCCAAGGGATGCGTTCAACAAACCCTTATATATTGCCGGCCTTTCATTCTTATATTCTGATCTTATTTTTACATTTTGTGCATAAATTCCTTGAAAACATCCAATTATTTTCATTTGTCAGACAATACGACTGATTGAATAACAAAACAAACTTTGCTTTCGATTAATGAATAAAAGCTTTTCTAAACTTTGCATTTCCTTTGAATACAAAACTATTGTTTCCAAAAACAATAGATTTGTATTCAAAACAATTACTCGAATTTAAGTCATTCATCAAAATATTTAAGTCACCAATAATTCTAAGTTAATGCGAATATCAAGTGTTGTTGTTGTTACTGATATTATCATTATATCAAGATCATTCTCAATCATCATTACTTTCTGAGTCATTATTTCGATTTATTTGATAAAAAGTTTTTACATTTATTTGAAAACTGAATTAAAGTTATATTATATTCAATAATCGGATCAAATAATAATAAATATATAACTGATTCGCGACAACAAAACACAACTTAAGAGAAGGGAAGAGAAGAGAATCGCAGCGAAAGGTAATGAAGCAGAAAGTGATTCACTGATTCACTGCAATACATGTAATGATAATAATAATAATTCAAATAAATTCTGTGTTATCGTAGAGACGACCTCCAAATCACTCTCTTTATGAGCTGTGAAGACAAACGCCGAGCACTGCCGACAAAAAATAACAAAATATCAGTACTTCCGAATAGAAACAACTATTTAAACAAATGCTCTAACTTTGCAATTAAGTCATTAGGATTTGTATGAACAAGATCATAGCAAAATAACTTTCCATAGTTGCCCAGGGCACTTTATTGGAACTTTACTGTCACTTCCAATAAATTTTGGACTTATTTTTTCATATTTGTGACCATTAATTGAAGCATTAATTTGGCGAATATTTTATCAAATGATATAAAAAATAACATTTATTTTATGACTAATAAAAAACTGATAAAATGTTTTCATTGATTGAGGAATAAAACAACGAATAGAGTAGTGTTTTATATCACAGAATGTATTATATCTGCCATTACTTTATTACCAAACAATTGCATCAAATCTCAAATATATTAGAATCGGTTGAATCGTATGATAACCACAAACACAAAATAACTATCGATTTAGTTTTACCTTTGTCAATTAACTTGTCAATTATGCATGCTCACATTCATCTTAACATAATTGATATTGTAATCGATTAGACACTAATATAACATGCTAATTCAACAATATCTTGCATGTTGTCTTATCATGTCTTAATCTTCTAATGATTAAAATAAACTTAGAAATTTGGTTCAATACGGTAAATTGAAAAATTATCCATTAATTAAAATTAAAATAACCTAGTTCATGTAAGTTATTGTTTAAAATTCATATTCCTTATTATATTTTATATAGAATTTTAGTTTTTCTCAATAAATATTGAACTAAAACGTTGGTTAATTTTTTGCAATTGCAAGGTGATTCTGCATATTCTTCATAATCATTATTAAATCATTTTTTAAAATAAATTCATTTGATTATTGATTCAAAAATATTGCGGGAAATTCTCTCTATTTTTGCCGATATTTATGGTTCGACTCATTAATAAACTTCAAAACAAAACAAAACCTTTAAATTAAATACAAAATATTTATTCATTTAATTAATAATAAATTATTTAATTTATTTATTTAAAGCGATGTTTAAACGGAAACTAAAAGCTCTTAACTATGAATTTGTGGATCAGTTTAATATCGAGGGTTCGCTTCAATTGAAACGAAATATTAAAAAAATGACATATTTTTTATTTTTAAAAAACAGATGAAAAACATTTCAGACAAATAATCGCTTGGATTGAAGACCAGAAGATTAGACATTACAAGATTGAGGACAGATTTGATCTCAGAAATGTGTTGAGCAAAGAGTGGGACACCTCTTATAACAAGGTTTGCATTTTGTTGTCTCAATTCAACCATTGATTTGTTTGATTCCAGTATTTATCAGACATCGACTGTCCATTTGATGGCAACCAAAAGGAGTTGGTTTTGGATTGGATTTTGACGCTCGCCATCAGATTTGAATACGAAGACAAACGTTTGTTTAATATTACATTATTTAAAGACAATTATTGTCTCTTAAGATCTACTCTCACTTTAATCTGTTATTAATTGAATTTATTCTTCAAATTAGTGAATGAATTCCAGAAATTAAAAGTCGATGACATTAAAAGAGAGCCACAATTAGTTCAAAACAATCCAATCGATAACTTAGACTTCAATAGCGATCAATTCAAAGAAGGTGTCAAACAATTGGCCACAATTTTAAAAGTGCCGACACATCCGACAAATCATTTAATGACTTTAAGAGCGATATGTCTTCTCATTAGTAATCAATTCTCAAATGAATTCAAAGAAAGAGATGAACAGAAAAGTGAGGAAAAGAAGCCGCGAATCAGTAAAATCGAAGACAACTCAATGGCACTCAAAGTTGGAAACGATTACGTTCTTAAGAATTGCGCAAAAATTCTTCGTTTGCTTTATATCCAAGACTTAAGACATTTACAAACGAATATCAACGAAATAATAGCCGCCGTTCAGTCCATTACCGCTAATCCCAAAACAGACACCGCTTTAGGAAGGGTTGGAATCAAATAATAAAATAAACACTTTTTTAAAAATCTTTTTTTGGATTAAAGAATAAAATAATTTCATTTGACATCTAATTCGCATCAATTGAAGAATATATACATATTTTTAATTACAGTTGAGATCCTCTGAAAGCTTTTGTTTTGAGACAATTGTTTCAAAATTAAAAATATAATAAACGAACGATTAATATAATAATTAAAATGTTTAAAAAATTTGAATACAAAGGAAGCCCTCAACCAATGGTTAATTAAAATCTAAAGCGCGGATAATATGAAGATTTGTTATTGTCTTCATTGGAGCGATTGTATGGTCTGTTTGTCTGATTATAAGACTTGTTTCGATACGAATTGTAGTTCGGATTTCGATTATAAGAACTGTTGTATTGATTGGACTGATAGGGGGAACGACTGCTATAATTTGATGCACCATTTGGTCCATTCCTATACTGATTATTATATGGTTTGCTCCTATAGTTGCTGTTTGGGCTCTTCCACTGTCCTCTTCGTGCGGGAGAAGGAGAGCACCGATTTTCAATAGTAAAGGTATCGTTTAATGGATTGTTTTCATCGTTTTTGATTGGCGTCCGTTTATTGGCGGCGACCACCGCTACCTTCGATGACTTACTGGCACTCGATGTCAGCGACAACTTCGACAAATTAATGCTCTTTTCAGATAAAGGAGTCTTTTCCGGAGTGATAGTCATATTGATTTGATAAGGAGTGATGTCATGCACTGAAACCAGAGCTCTGGATGTATTGGCTGCGGGTGTGGTCGGAATCGCTGTATAAGTTGGTAACGAAAACAGACTCTCAACTTCTCTGCGTTTTGAAAGTTTAGGGGAAGAGATGTCGTCCTTCCAAATGACGCTCTTTTTGCCCTCAACTCTACGCAACAATGAGTTGAATGCAGTCTCCAGTTCTTCACTGAGTCTTCCCATTCCGTTGAGTGAGTGATACGAATGACGGTTAAGTCTCACCGATTCAGTCATCAACTCTTCGCTGGACTCCAAACGGGACAGTATTTCTTTGGCGATATCGATGGCGTGTTTCTCGGCGTAAGTCTTATCCTTAAACTCTGCGTTCATGTCTTCATCGATGAAAAATCTATTTATGAGCCAATCTTCGGTTCCGGTCTGTTCTTTGAGCTCCGACTCAATTCTTTTAATTCTGTTTTCATTTTCTTCAACTTTAGAATCGAGTGAAGTCTTAAGTCCCGAATAATGAAGTTTCTGATTATAGAGCGCTTGCAATGGATCTGATTTACTCATAGAACTCATATCGTAGTCATCGGTTGCCATCAGTTTATGTCTTTCGATGTCATACTTTCTGAAGAGAAGTCTTAACTGAAATGAAATCAAAGTTTTAATTAACTTAAAAAGTGATAAAATTTAGACAATCGATACTCACATCAATTTTCTTAAGATTGGACTCGCATTCCATCAGTTGTCGTCTTAATTCGAGTCTCTCTTCAAAGAGTAGATCCAAAGAGTTTTTGACGGCATTCAGTTTAGTATTGGAGTCTCCGTTTGCCATAATCGCATTGTGGGGAACGGTTTCGATTTTAGTCCTGAGCCTTTCGTTTTCCATTTTGAGTCTTAAGATCTCTTCATTCATATCATTAATCTTTCGGTTTTGGTTTTCCATTAATTGGTTGTAATTTCTTGGCTGAAGACCGACAGTAAAGTTGTTCTTTTTTAGATTCAATTGAATGCCTTTAGCCCTATCCGCGTACACCAGAGTGTTATGGCTCTCCTCGTAGTGAACAGCTGAGGGGCTGACGGTTGCAATCATTGCTGTCTGACAATTGCCACCCAAAGAGTCGCGCAAAAGAAGTGTTAACTTTGATCCTCTGTACGGTATATAAGAGGACTTCCTTTTCGGGTCATTAGAAGCCAAAGCGGTGATGCAATTACCAAGAGCCAATAGAGACTTGTTGATATTACCGCCTTCTCTCTGCAAACCTTTACTTCTATTAGTCTTATATGCAGTGCTCGCTCTTTCACTTCCCGCCAAATCAATTAAAGACATCTTTGAAATCTGAATCGACATTTCTTGAGCCGAAGAGAAGTCTTGTTTTTTAAGTGATATTTGGAAGACTGCGTGCGATCGCGAAGACTCGGCGTTGGCGTCAGTCGGGTGTTGAGTTCGGTTGCGGTTTCCGTATTCAAGCATTTCTAACAAATGATTGGCGTCTGTCGGCTGATGAACCGACAGGTTCTGTACAACAACTCCTCGTCGACTGTCTTCCCGAACAGCCAGTGATTTACCAGAAGTCGGATCCAATAAGTCGTAAACTATTTCGTTATAAATCTCGAAATAAGAGATACTGAGCTCTAACTTCTCTTCGTCTGACTTTTCCTCCATTTGTCTGAAGAGATCCATTGTTGTAAAGAATATGACTCCCGGATCATCACTTGAGCCCAACATTGTGTGAGTCTTTCCGGAACCGGTGGCGCCGTAAGCAAAGACCGCACAATTATAGCCATTGAGAAGCGATTCGACAAACTTTTTTGTAGACAATTCATAGATCCGAATGTTATCCAAGTCTTCATCAAAAACTCGATCGAAGACAAACTGTATGTTCTTATTCGGTCGGCGCCCGATCTCCCGATAAGTCTTTCCCTGATATACGTATCGGTCATCAGTGAGTGGTTTGTCCCCACAATCAACAGGGTCAAACACTAGAAGCTGAGAGTCTATCACATCGATTGTCTTCTTAGAGCCACTCTCGCGTTCGCTGAGCGGACGAACCCTCAAATAGACTCTCATCCGATTCGAGTCATCGCTTTGACCGGCAGTTGTGTCGTCCCAAACGACCGCACGTTTGGACGGCGTTCCCTCCTCTGACATCTCATTTGACGATCGCTTCAAACTCTTAGACATCTTAAGGGAAAAAAACTTCAGTTAATCCACGAATTGATAAAATAGTATTGATTTGAGTTCAAAAATAAGAGCTTTTGTTAATACAATACTTTTGTTAATAAATTTTTGAATTTATAACTGATTTAAAAGTTTACTTACAATAGAAATCTTCAGTTATTTTACATTATATTACATAAAACGCGGATAAAAAACAATATATTTGTTAAAAATCACGTTTGAATTAAATTGAAAAAACAAAATGCGATAAAAAATTAAATAAAATCGTTATTCAAATCAAACTTTGAATGAAATGAAGTTTTCAAACGTATTTTCAAATGTGTTTTAATTTCAAATTTTTTGCTTCACGTCTTCTCATTGGTCGACAAATACCTCACAACAAGACATCAGTTGTTGTCTTCTCATTGGCTCAACAATTGTCTCCACAGCGAAGCGAAGACTTCAAACATTGAAACTGAGTCTCTCATTGGCTGTAATGGCAGTGAGTGTCGAAGTGAACCCTTGAGAGGAGATTACATCCAATATTTGTGTGAAGGCTGTGCTGTTGTGTCTCCAGTCGTCTCCTATTACTAATCATATGGTTTTCACTTCACTCTAAAAATGATCCCATTTTTCACTCATTTCTTAATCATATGTTTATATTTTTTAAAACCTAATCATAGATAAGACAATCGACTATTAATCGTCACTCACTCTGACGATGACTTTCGGTTTATTTCGATAAACTTCGACCAAAACAGACCTTAAATTTTCAGATGATTTTAAGGCAAATACTGAAGACTTTTCTCAAACATCAAAACAAACATTATTTTTTATTAAAACCATATTTGAATCTAATTTGAAGTCAAATAATAATGAGTTAAATGTTTTTTCTCTATTTATCTGCGGTTTAAATAAATGTCTGAAATTGTGATTCGAGTCTCGTATTTGGGATCCAATCAAAGAGATTATCGATTAATTGATTGATTGTCGCGACGTTTGAAGCAATAGTTGACTAAACTGTGTCTCAAAAGAGTGAATAAATGAAAGCCTTTAATAGTATTTAATTAACAAAAGTTTTGGCGAATGTTTATTGAAATAATGAAAACTCAAATGAAATGCAATGAAAGTGACATCGAATGGCATTAAATTAGTATTAAATCATTTACTAAATGGTATTCTTTTGTAAAATTAACTCAAAATTCAACTAATAATTGAATGAAAAACAAATATACAATCGATTCAAACAAAAAAAAAATATTGAAATAAAAATAAAAAACAAAAGCATTTTTCGGTGAAAAAGGCATAGATTTTTGAGAAACAATATATTTGTCAATCGTTTTATAAATTATAGGATTTTCACCAAAAGAATAATTGATTTGTTTTATACATTATTTGTTATTTTGATATAAATAGCGATAATTAGTTTCAATTTGAAAACAATTTGCTTTTTATGCCATTATTTGTGACATCAGTTTTAGATAAAAATAGGACTCATTTTTGTTATATTATTTATAAACAAATATTCAAATTATTGTTATATTTATCTCAAAACTGTCTAAACTTTCAATAAATCGGACAAAAAAATTAATGCAAATTAAATAAACTGTCGATTAGTTTCTCAATTTTATGTATAATTAATGGAAACAATTCGTATAGATATCAGTCATAGAGAAGTTGAGGTCAGGGGTCAGTCATTTGGTGATATAAGTTCTTTTATTGGCGCACTTTTTTGTTATTTTGCCGACTCTTTCCTTGTGATCGTTCGTCAGTTTAATGATCAGTTGTCGCGCTTCAGAGATCTGTTCGGCGAACAAATTACTTCTCTGAATATTACCGCGAATCAAATCATTCAATTTCACTGTTATTGACTCCACATTCGAGTCAAGTGTCCGACTATTCAGTTCACAAACACTTAAATTATTGTTTATATTATTATTGGTATTATTACTGCAATTAGTGTTCGAACTGTTTGTTGTGGTTGTCGTCGAGCACTGACTGCCATTCAGGGCCTCCACATCTTTTTCAAATGTGTCTAAGAATTGTTGTAGTCTTAGATAAACACTTTCTTCGTTGTCAGACATGACTTCCATCTGAGTCGCCAAATGATGTATTTTCCAGCCGTTCCTCCTCTGCAGCCCTTCATTACTCAATTCACTTAAAGTCAGTTTCTTTTCGGGTTTGGGTCTGACATCCGAGTACTTCAAGAAGTGATACTGAAGTGACTTCCATCCCATATTATAAGTGGAGAGGAGCGACACTCTGGGCTTCTTATTAATACGAACAACACTTTCCTTATCATTGATTACTTCCCTATCCTTAGAAGTGTTGGCGCTATTGTTCAACAGACGAATATTTTGGGACGTCTTAAGACTCGATGGCTCTAAAAGTTGTTTTCGAGGCTTCTTTCGTGGCGTTTGATTGCCCTCAGAATTAGGAGTCGTCGGTAGAGTCGACCCTATTCTTAGTCCGACGTTATTATCATTTGTTGACAAACAATCGTTGACTCTATTATTGTCTGAATTTGTTTGACTCAAAGGCGAGTCATTTGGTTTGAGGCCATAATTGGCGGCTCTGACCGGAGTCGTCGAACCAGTCATCGCTGAATTTGGTGCCGTTTGCTTGAAAAGTGCTGTCGGAGTGATCCCTGTGTGCGAATCATTGGCTATTCTTTTGCGTATTAAAATGCTGGGACGGGGAGAACTGGGGGTCGAAGTCTGCAGTTGGCTCTGCTTTACGGGTGAGCTCACCGGTGAGGATAGAATGGTTGGCCGCAGAGGTGAGGCTGAGCTTACAGTTGTTGTCGGTTGTAATGACTGTTGCGATTGTGTTGTGGATGGAGTTTGCGATGAATTTATGTTTGCATTTTGATGGACAGCCGACCGATTAGAGGGTTGGGTGTGTTGTGAGACGTGTTGCGAGACATTACTTACATTCTGTTGAATGAACGGTGAGGTCGACACCAAAGAGTGTCGACTCGTTATTACGTTATTAGCGCTCGAATTGACGGACAGTTTAGTGTTTTGTGAGGACTGCGCAGTCGTTGGGAACGAAGCGACAGAACCGCTCACATTAACCATATTATGGAGAGTTGTTCCTGAATTCAAATTTGGAGCCGACGCTGAATTAAAAATAAACTGTCCTTTTGTCAGATTAATGATTCCCGACTTATTTGCTGCGGTGTTCGCACCCGAACCCATTGGCAATTGTCCAATAATACCAACTCTCGCCACATGTGTGGGAACAGTAGTGGCTGTTTGAGCACCTGAACCACCGATACTTATCGCCATTTTTGTCGGTTGCGTTGCCATTAGAGTGGATCCGAGGACTGCAGTTCGGGGACCACTTATTTTGTTTATGTTATGAATTGTGTTTGGCTTCAAATCATTGGTCGTCTGATGGAGTCGTATGGGACGGGCGTTCACTACATTAGAGTCATTTGGGTTCGCCATAACCAGACTCACTGATTCGATGGGTAGCGCACCCGATGTCGTAATAAAAGGTCTGTTTGAAGTGCAGAGTTGTTTGACTGCAGACGCAGAATGTGAGGACACGGCGGAGGTGTTGGCGTTGCTTACGTTCTGGAGATTCAAAAGTGGAACAGCATTTGACGGGTGTTGTTGACCACCGATCAGATGTGTTGTTCGCACAGATATTGAAGCTGAAGATGAGGTCAGAGAAGGGGTCGAACCCGTTGTACTAATAGTTTGTCCTGAAATAACTGTCTGTCCCCTCAATGCTGCGCTCACTTGCAGTGCGGGTCTGTTCCCCGAATTAATAGGTCGCGGGTGTAATATAACTGTCTGTTGACGCGAATTGGCGTCCGCTGAAAATCTGGCCACCATTACGGAGAGGGCGCCGACCGAAGGGCCCTGACTTGAGTTGGTGTAGAAATTGGCGTTCGATGTATTAGTAGTGACCCGATTCGGGGCCAGAGTTGTGCTCGAGTTAGACATTTCTATCGTGGAATTAGAGGGCAAACAAATGCCAATTGGCTTCAGGTCTGCCTTTTGTGGCGCTCCAGTCGTGGCAGAGGAGGACCCGATCGAAGAGATTATTGGCATCACTTCCTCACCAGTTATCAGTTGTTTTTGATTGTCTTCAGTCAGACAATCGATATGAAAGTCAAAAGACGACAATTAAAGTTAATTCAAACAATTATTATAATTAATAAAATGATTGAAATCAATACAAAATAAAAGCGATTCAAATGTCACACAAATGAATGCCTCAAATCAATGGCCAATACTTTGGTTAAACTCATCGTTCAAATCAATACTAAATCTTTGCTAAACAACACAAATAAGCCATTGTTTGACACAAATATTAAACTTTAATTTAATCACAAATCGATTGATTTAATTGTATTTAATTGAAGCCTATATTGAATGTAAGCGTCAATGCATTCAATAATATTATGAGTCTATGAGTCTGTCTGTTATGCATCCAATTCAGAGACCACTCAATAGCGACACTCAATACTAAACCCAACACTAAAACAACACTAAAGCCAACACTGGAAGTGACGCACAGTTATAGACCTCACCATTGGCTCAAACCTACAAATATTTGTGACGAGACTACTCTTCCTCTCAATCAAAACACATCCAATACGTCCAACAATTCACTGCCATAACAACAAGTTGACCAAATTCTATCCAACTTATAATTAGCACCATGCTTCATTTAAACTCATGTACAAGTGAAAAAGCAAGCTCAATCTTCTATAAATACTCCTTGCTATTTATTAATCATTTAATTCAATCATAACTTAAATTAAAATGCAATTTATAACGACTTAAAATTGTTTATAAAAAAGGGTTTCCAACAAATCAGACATAAGTTATGAATAATTGTGTTTTTACTCTCAAAAAATTTGACTCAAATTGACTGCATATCAGGTCCTATGAAAAGACAACTCTTAAAACGTTTTCTTTACAAATAATTTCTATTAATTTTCGCAATGATTTTAATGTAATTTGACTCCAATTTTGCTATTTTTGAATCGAAATGATCTCAAAGTTTTGAACACAAATTTTAAGTCTTCAATGATTTGATTTAAATAATGATTTTAATTGATATTTAAATTGATCTGAAATTGAAATGTTCGCAAACACCGTAACAAAAGTGCCCCCTCTTTGGCACGAATGACAATTTGTTGAACGCCTATCCCTTCCCTCCAAAATTCGTAACATTCGGACATTCAAAGTAAACACAAGTGAAGGCACAGCCAATCAAATCATTCTATTCTTGTCTTTTCTTTTTTGGAAAAACTAATCAAAAGTTTTGGCGCTTTTTTCGAATTTTATTGTTATTTCAATGAATTAAATGAATTTTAATTAATTTTAACTCAAATCACAATATATTTGACAGAAATTAAACAAATATTGATTGACATTCGTTTGGACTCAACTAACAAATCAAATGAATGGTTGATTAAATCATTCTTTTTTGAAGGGAAGTGCCATAAAGAGGACAATAGGGCAGTGGTCGGAACCCATGACTTTAGATCTAATTTGATTGTCGCACAACTTGTCCACCAATTTGTCTGAAATGACGAAGTAGTCTAATCTCCAGCCGACGTCTTTCGATCGCGAGTTACTCATATAACTCCAAAAAGTGTAGCACTTCTTTGCATTGGGGTATAGCTCTCGGAAAGAGTCCACAAATCCTTTAGATAGGAGTCGAGTGAAGTCTTGTCGCTCTTCTTTGGTAAAACCGGCGGTTTTTGTGTTGGTTTTGGGATTCTCTAAATCTATTTCTTTGTGGGAAACGTTGAGATCACCGCAAAGTATTACCCCTTTCTTTGAATTGAGTCCAACCAAATAATCATCGAAAGCGGTGTTCCATTTCTGGCGGTATTCAAGTCTGACGAGACCTCTGCCCGAATTGGGCACATAAGCGGTCACCACATAAAAGTCTTCATATTCTGCTGTGATTACCCGTCCCTCGGAGTCGTGTTCTTCAATATCGATGCCTTTCGTAATATTAATGGGTTTTATTTTAGAGAAGAGACTGACCCCCGAATAGCCCTTCTTTTGGGCCCAATTGTGATATTTGTATCGATATTTATTCCAAACATTGATTTCTTCGGGAAAAGTCTTTTGATCGCATTTTACTTCTTGAAGACAAACGATGTCAGCGTCTTCTTTATCGATGGCTTTTCGCCCGTCCTTCTTAAGTAGAGCTCTGAGTCCACTCACATTCCACGACATTATCTTTAATCCAAACTCTTCTCCAGATTTGGAGACCCGATCGCAGCCCAAACTTTGATTACATTCTTTCGGTTTTGGAATTTCTTTTGTTTTCTGGACTTCGAGTTCTTCATTACTTCCATTACTTTCATTGTCTGAATCCACAGTTTTCTTCGTTTTCTCATTGGAATCGCTTTTATTTTGAATTTTTTCGGATTTTCTTTTATTCATTTTAAACAAAACTAAAGAAAATTAGAAATGTTTTCAATAATTTGTTGACAAAAGTTTAAAATCAAATAGTCAATAACCATGGTTAAATATAATAGAATTAGAACATAAATATACCTAGATAAACTGATATTGTAACTCATTAATTATTTCTATAG
>JAQGCQ010000329.1:0-15854 GCA_034699945.1 Chamobates pusillus
AAAAACGAAGATTTCTGACTTGATAGGAATTGTGCTAGTTTAACTGAGAACAGCAATCAAATTGAATTCTTTCTTTTCTAGAAAAGGATTTTAAAAGGGATTGTCACTCATATGAGGGTCGGCCACACAATAGAGTGAAACTTTGTTGAAAAGGGATTCAATTGACAAATGGAAGTCAATTTCATAAAATCCTTATCTAATGAAACAAATGTGAAAATCAACGCAAAAGCCTTTCGGGCGTTCCCTTACAACCAGTTAGTTCTGTTCAATATATTTACAACTAAAAACATCTTGGTAAGTAGTATATTTAGGAAACATGCCTGTGGCATTACTGAATAAACATTGACTTATTTTCAAACAAAAACATAATTTTAGATTTTTAGAAAAATTCAATTCAAAGCCCAAATGGAGTGGATTTTAAATTAAAGGGAATTCATATTCTTGTCGTCAGATGTGATCATAACTGAAATATTAATCAAAAGGCGTTAATAATCAGTGAAGAAGTACTGTACTATTGATGGAAAAGTGTTGAAATGAAGACCAAATCAACTGAATGTTTGATCACATCTGTTGTGTACTTCACTCAGAGATTAGGGTTCGGGTCACGAAACCAATCGATAAATAAGAATAACAATAATTATATAAATGTTGGCTTCCTTTCCAAATATGATTGCACTGCAAACTAACCGTTCAATTAATACAAAGAATATAACTATTGTTTCAATTTATCCCTAAAATAATAAATTCTCAATCAATCACTTTTTTGCAAATCCTTATACTTTGAGAAAAGGCTTACATTCGAGGATTGGTTATCCATTCATAGAATATCACTTATAAGGATTGAACAAAATTATAATAATGATAATATAAATAAATTACCTTATAGAATTCCACTATGGTTATTTAAAATTCAAGCAATTATCTAGAAAAGCTTTTATGTTAATTGAGTTAACCATGCAATGTTATGCTATGTTACTATGTATTTATATCTTGATTAAAATTCTAAGAATTATAATTCATCTTAGACCATGATCATTTTGAATGGTATGAGTCTACAAATCCGGAATAAACTGTTGATAAGAGCCGTCTATTCATTATATGAAAGGACTCTCTTTTCAGGAAATCATTTGACATGAATTCGAAAAATTCAAATATTTTGCTACAAATTTTAAAAATATTTTGTTAAAAACGGAATCACTTTATAAATTGGTTACCATGATCATTAATTTTTAATTCTTAAATATTTCAAACAACAACATTAGTTTGTCATTTATTTATAAGGGAGAGAGAGAGAGAGAGAGAGAGAGAGAGAGAGAGAGAGAGAGAGAGAGAGAGAGAGAGAGAGAGGACAGGGATGTGTTGATTCCATACTGAATCCCAAATTGAAAAGTATAGCAATTAAAAACTATTGACCAAAAAATTGGTCCTTTTGTTTAATTAAGGATTAAAGGATTTTTGGCCAAAATATAAAAAATAAGAACAAATTTTGTTCAAACAAACAAACAAGATACTTTTTTGTTGTTGAGGTTCTTTACAATTCAAAGCCAAAACTTATAAGAAATGACGATATGTTCACTTCGATGGACACAAATGATTGCAATTTTGATAAAATTGTTTTTAAAATAAAATTTTCTCAAAAAATACATTTTTTCGAAATTCAATCCTAAAATATCCCAAAAATAAGGGATTTTCAAATGAAAAAAGGAACGAATGAAAGAAGAATCTCTTCTTTTCAATTACTCCGACCAATAATTATGGTATAATATTGTGATGGAAGTCAGGATAAGCCGGTTGTAAACTGAGAGCACCTGAAGAACAAAGTAATTGCGAAGAAAGTAAAGACACGAAACAAGAAAAGCGAAGTCGAAGTCGACTATCATTTCTGTCATTTATTGGTTTACTTTTGGAAATGTAATGCAATTCAAAGTAATGACAATAAACGATAAGAAATGCTTTTATATCACAACGAATATGAAAAACATTAGTTTTGCACAAATGGATGGATGTTCTGTTCTGTGCATTCAGTCTAACACTATTAGACTCGGATCAGAATAATAGACAAATATTTGATGATAAAAAGGCATACCTGGGAGTCCTGAGCGATGGACTGCTTTCCAGAGAACAATTCGCTGAGAAGGGAATTGGGTTCAGCTGTTAATGTGGTCAATGAGGTGGTGTAGTTAACGCCCCCCACATTCAAATCGACGACCGCTGGAAAGTTGGCCATAATTTATGACCAATTGATTGACTTTTGAATTCGGTTTCGACAACAAAGTTATCGAAAAATTATTTTATAGTATTTTTGGCTCAACTTTTTTGCATAACGAATAACGCATCCAATTGTTTAACTGTGCGAATGGCTGTGCAATCGTTAGCACTACTTCTCTATAATCCGTGATTTTTTGTGCAAAAGATTAGAACTTTTGACAGAAATTCAAAATTCTTTTTGTTTAGAAGACTTCGGATGAGAGGTCTGACCCTTCAAAAGATTAGGCCATAGAAGCGATTGCTTTGAATAACATTTATATTATTAGATGTTTTTCTGTGAGTGAGTGGTGTGAGTGCGGCACAAAAGACGCCTTAAAGGCCAACATCTAATGATTCGGTTAAAAAAACATAACTTTTCACTCTTTTCACTTTAAGAAGTCTGTGTTAAGGACACCCGTTCCCTCATGTTTGCCGATATAAACACTTTATACCTATAATATTGATGTCGAGTCTATTTCCCCGTTATTTCAAGTAATCACTTGAAAGCGAACAACGAATGGGAAGAATTGCAAACGCTTTCCGACGGCACGAGTCATGCGCTCACCCGTTGGACATCGATTTTTCGCACTACTCTTCAATCGATAAAAGGCTTAAGCGCTCGGATTGGAGTCAAACCATCTCTTGGATCACAAACAAAGTGTTTTATGGGATCACATCTTATTATTAGATCCCTATTCAGTCCTAAATATACATTCCTTTAGTCAGCCCTCATCTCATCGATTAGTCCTCGAGTTTCTCACATATCGTTTCATTTATTATTTAATTTAAGGCTTACTTTACTTTCTCTAAAACTCAATAATTGGAACTCTTTTTTATCATTAAATGTCGACTAAATGTGGACCCGTTTTATGCAAATTTCCATTCGATTAAAAAAAACAAACAAAAAACTTTGCGACAACTTTTGAATGGCAGTTACCAAGGTCTTTCACTTGAAAAACAACAAATTATGCTAGCACAATCATTATATTTTATTGCCATACCTTGGTTCAACATTACAATTAAAGAACCATTATGGGACGTATCAATTGTTTTTGTGGTTACCATGATCATTTATTTCAATAACGCAGTGATTGTGTGCTCTTCCATTCAAATGATTAAAGAGTGGTAACCATTAGTCAAAACTGTCGACTATATAACCGGTTCTCAAATTAGATATACATTTGAGTGACATTTGAGTGACATTTGAGTGAACTTCAAATTGAATTTTCAGTCGATTTGAGATTCACTGAAAAAAATCTAATGAATAAACAGATGTTTGCATCGATTAAGAGATCATTTGTTTCAATCGATTTGATTTGATTTTGTTTTTTATCGAATTTATTTCCCAAAATAGAGGACAACCAATAAATTAATGACAAAAATTCAATTAAAGACCAGTATTTGAAGCGATACACAAATATTTGTTTCTTAATTCTTAGGATTAAAATCAATTAAAAATTGGAAAAATTGATTTTCAATCAAAGTTTATAAATAATTTTGAAGACTATTTGAAAAAACAACAAATATTTTGAATTAAATACTAAGATATGTGTCTTTGGAGGTCACGAATAGATATAAGAAATCATTTGTTAATCACATTTGGCTTTTCGTCAAACACTTTGAAAGTCGTCCTCCAATTCTTCAAACCTTTAACAATGTTTTCAATCAAAAGAGTGGTGTCTTTGAGGAATTGCTGGTGATTTTGGGCCAATTTATACGAATTACTTAAAGCAGTTTTGATGTCTTCGATTGACTCTAATTTGCGTCCATTTTGTAAATGCAAAGCAATTGATATTCCGATGAATAGAATCAACGAAATGGAAGACAAAAACAAAAGCAAACGAATCAAAAACATAACAAAATTGAAAACTTTTCGTCCGAAAGAAGTGCTTCGAGGACTTCCACTTCCAGTAGTCTTCGAATCAGAATCGGAGCCTTTGGTGTCGTTGTCATCATTTTCTTCGTTGTCGTCAGTCTTTTGTTGAGCCTTTCGGGCACTTCTTCGCGCATTTTTCAATTTTTTCTTTTCCCTCTCCTTTTTGTTTTTGACATCCATTCGATCTTCGAATTCGATTTGTTGTTTCAATTTCTCTTCTTTTTGTCTCATTTCTGACTCGACTCTAATTTTCTCGTATTTCATAAATCTGAGACAATTGAGAGCACAGGTCTGGCACTGCTTCTGATTGGCACAATCGCCCGCATATTTGGCCAAATTGGGCTCCAATGGGTTACCCTTCAGATCCAACCATTTAAGTCGAAACAATTGACCAAAACTAAGAGGTAGAGTCTTGAGTCGGTTGTCGTAGAGATCCAAACGAACCAATTTATTCAAACGACCGAAATCTTGTGGTAATTCCGTTAATCGGTTTTTACTTAAATCCAATTCAGTTAAATGACTCAATGAAGTGAACGACGCCTTCAAACAACACATCAATCAATAAATAATTAAAATAATCTTCACTCAAACTCACCGGTAATTTAGTGAAGAAATTCTGAGAGAAATCAATTCTTTTGGCCTTTGGGTTACGCGTCAACTCATCCACCGGACAGTCATTCAACGAAAGGGCCGACAGATCCCAATCACTGCCATCCATAGTGTGGTCGTGTTTTCGTAATTTAGACATTTTTCACAACTCTTTTGTTTAGACTTATCTGATGTCAAAAAGAGTGGCAAAAATTGTTCAAAAATATTGATTCTTCAGTTGTTGTTGACGTCGACTCTCAACAAGTGATACAAAAGCGACAAAACAAGTGCTGAAACTCAAAACCAATCAAATGAAAGACAATTTTATTTGACTTTTTTAGCGCTAAAACTGATTCAATACTTTTAATGCAAAACAAAATAATAACTTTTGAATTATTATAAGACATAGAAAACAATTATTTTTAAATATAATAAAACAAATCATTTAGAATATCATTAATTATGGTTTTGTCTCAAACCAATTATATTCAAAATCCATTGACGATTGAGTGGCGATCCGTTATCGACGAGCATTTGACGCAATCGGAGGCAGCCGTCCATTAGGACTCCCGACTCGAACTCAGGCATCGCTTTTGCAATCAATTGTCTCTCAGAAACATAACTCACTTGAAGTTCATTCAAAAGATATTTGATTTGTTTGAAAGTTATCTCTACTTCGCCTTCACTTTCATTTGGTTTTGATTTGTCTTCGAATTCATTATTATTATCATTGAATCGATTAGTTTTAAAGAACATGTCGTCTGATCCCAAATTGACATTTGAAGTCGAATCGAAAAAATTGAGTCCAAAATCACTAAAATTTGAGATAATCTTCGATTCTTTGAAACTATTCTCACATTTATTTTCAAAATGTTTTCGAAAAACACTTTCCTTTTGATTGTCTTTAGTTTTTTCGAGTGCTTTACCACCAAATCGTTTATAAGGACTGATATTCTTAAGCGAACCATTGATTCCAAACAATTTCTCATTTATTAAACTTTGATTGAAATTATTGTTGTGTCGGACAGTCTTTAGATTAGACGACTGTCCAAATCGACGGCGATTATTGTCCGACAAATTTTTATCGAATATTTTGATGACATTGTCTTTAATTAAAGAAATTTTCTTAAAATTATGATCTCTTTTTCTTATAATATTTCGTTGTCTTATCACTCCTTTAATCAATTTATGCATCGATTTATTCCTTAATTTTGGTCTCATTTCTGATTAAATATAATACAAAATCACAACAAAAACGAAACAAAAACTTAATTTCATTTAATTTGCAATCAAAACAATTCAAATGAAAAGCGATTTTCGATAAACTCTTAAATCAAATGAAAAACAAATCGAACTCTTAGTTAATCAATGAATGAATGAATTAAATGAAGAGTTTTGTCAAACGGTTTACGTTTGTATTCGATAAGAGATGGCATTGCATTCAACACAAGTTATTAATTTGAGAACCGATTCAATGAATTCTTCATTTAATTTATTAAATAAAATAAAGAATTACACATTTTTTTAAAGAAATTATTATTTATTTATTTTTGTTTATTTTAGTGCTGGCATTGAATTAATAAATAATTTATTTAAACTTAAATTGAATATTGAGCCCAACCAACACCTGAGTGAACCCTATTAACTATAACCGCCCCTAAAGTCCTGTGAAAGGCCTCAATGAGTGGAACCGATAGTCGTTAAAGTTTTGTCAAACAATTATTTGAAGCAAACGCTTAATTAAATAATTACTTCGATTATATGATTATATATCGATTTGTGAAATGTGTTTAAAACTTAAATATATTGCAAACCCTTTGATTGGTTTTAATGATTGGATTTTAATTGTGGTATCAGTTCATTGAAAATTGCTTTTCATTATATGCTGTGAGAACTTCAACTTTAATGAGAAAACACTTGACTTTTCCACTGTTTTCTGAATTACAAATCAGTTATTAATTACTATTCATTTAAGACATCAATCAATTTATTTATTTTAGTTTTAGGAAAGAAAAAACTGATTCATCAGAATATCTAATAAATGACAGAATAATTAATTCGATATTTTGTTATTCATTGAGAAAATAATTTGTTGAGAGAGAGAGAGAGAGAGAGAGAGAGAGAGAGAGAGAGAGAGAGAGAGAGAGAGAGAGATCCATAAGAAAATGATTTGAGTGATTGTGCGCTAAATTATATTTGTTTTCTGGTTTGGGGTTATATTTCTTTGGAAAGTTAGAGGAAATACAGTTTATGGGCGGAAAAGAGTCTTAAGAAACGGCAAAATGAAAGCGAAAATAGAATCACTTTCAATATGAGTACCAAAAATAGTGAAAATTGAGACAAACGTGTAATTACGAGAAGCACTGGTATTATGATTTGGGGCCCAAATCAACGAAAACATATTACTATTTGCAGTTGTAGTGAAAACTATGTTACCTGTGCTGTACCTGAGATTGATATAAGGACTACACAAATGGCATGACTTTACGCTTAACACAAACTACTGTTAGATATAATGGAGAACATAATAGGAAAGAGAAGTCCTATTTTACAGGCCATAAGTCAACAGCAGAGCACTCGTGGACTCCACTTAATAACAGTTCCAAACACTTTTCAGATCACAAATCACTCGAAGAGCAAAGACTAGAACTTCACAATCAATCGGAGCCTACATTTTCTAACTTAACAGTGATTTAAATGTGCGATCAGTTCAGTAAATACTGTATAATCTGTTCACGAATTCATCGTTTATTATAAACTCAACTTCTCTTCAAAACAATCTTCTCTTTCGCTTTCCGTTCGATTAGAAATAGTTTAACACAAAAGACATTTTTAAAATTTTTTGCTGTCCTATTGTCCACAAATATGGAACAGATTGTTAGTGAGAGGAATGATGTGATGTCACAAATATTTTTACACCTTTTGCTTGAATTCCAAATCAAGTGATTGTGTAATAAAAAAAAACCCAAAAAATGGGGATTTTTTTCTAACCGACAAAAAATGAAATGTAAAGTAAGGTAAGGTAACGACAATTGTGTGACTACACCATAGCTAACCCAAGCAAAGTCCAGGTGCTGTCAATAGTGACCTTCATTCGGACAATTATTTATGTAAAGCCTATTTGAGTATAACTGTTAGGAATAGAGTTTTATCACTGACTCAGCTGTCGATCCAATAAAACATTTGCATCAGTCGTACAACTGTTGTGAAGGTCTGTCAGGTCTGCAGGTTTGTCCTCGTCATCTGTTGTGGGCCACCTGTCCCTCATATAATTTAAATAGAAAAACTGAACGCAATGCAAGTTTAACCGTCGTTCCCCTCTTCCTCGCAATCATATGAATATCGATGTTATTCTTGAAGCGGAAGTTTAGCACAAAAAAGAAAACGAAGGAAAACACAAAAGAGTTTCTTTTTTTTCATTCATAAAATTTTTTGAGAACCACTTTCAGACTCATTGCTTCAATACAAGAACTGGCGTAGAGTTGGCCCATAAGCCAGAACTCCACAAACTAATGGTTGAGTCAGTGTTGAATCAGAACCTCTATTTGAGGGAATAATTCAAATATTTGGGGAACCAGTCATTGATAGGATTACTCTTAAGGACGAGTTGTATGAGTAGTACTCGCAAACTAAGAGCAAACTTCTCGGAATCTCTCAATAATTAACTTAAATTCTCGTTTATGTCTAACAACAGGAAGTCTATTGACATTGAATTTCACGAATATTTAATTTAAAAGATTTTCTCGAATTGTATATAACTTTTAAAAATAAGTACTTTTGAAAAGGACTTCAAATATTGGCCTCATTTTAATTAATCGATGATTTGAATGGATTTTCTAATTTTGCTATCAATCAGTATTAAACAAATAAGGATTTTAGACATTAGACGACATTCAACAACATTTGTATAACAACTCAACCGATAAGACAGACAATGGGAACGCCTGAGAGAGAGAACAGCCTCCGAACAGAACACAAGAGAACACCATCTGAGCAGGTCTTACACCAAACATCACTGTTAATA
Organism: Chamobates pusillus; assembly: GCA_034699945.1. NCBI lineage: Eukaryota > Metazoa > Arthropoda > Arachnida > Sarcoptiformes > Chamobatidae > Chamobates > Chamobates pusillus. The sequence continues at coordinate 8,736 of JAQGCQ010000329.1, forward strand.
GTGGTTAGACTAAACTTATGCTCAACTTTTTGCAGACTCAGGAATCAATAAATAATGGCACCTCCACTGCTCTCCTCTTTTTAGAGACAGTGCCTGTAGTACTGAACCTGTGCTCAATTCACTGCATATGTGATGAGTGATGTGGACCTACGAGTTTGCGGCGCATACTTATCAATGAATAGCGCGGATCAGTTACCGGTTGCAGAAAGAAGTGTTATTACTCTAAACTACTACTAGTGCTGTGTATGTGCTGTCTGTTTGGCCGCAGAACGCCTTTCGCTAATTTAGTCGCAAATATTTGGTATTCAATAGCGCGAGAAATGGTCTTCCAATGCGTTCAACAGAAACACATAAAAATTGAAACGAACTCCACTGACATTTAAAAAAGGGTTGGCCTCGAGTCTGGGCACACACTTGTGTTTGCGCTTGAGATGAGTGAATCATTAAATGTCTGAACCGATCGATCGCTTACCAGTTGAGAGACTACAACATAACCGAAGCCAACACTCATTGGTTTCTATGGTTACCGCAGTCTGTCTCACAAATCGCTTCAAATATAGCACTTATTTTAATACAAGAATTACATGACATTCAGAGACACACAACTCGCACAACCCTCACACACAACGAACAGCACAGCACACAATTAAGGCTCAAAAGTTTAGACGAAACCAAATTACTCTAAAACTAAGAAAAATTATTACAACTGTTAGAAGAGAAGCACATATACTGCAGAGACGTGCGATTTTGCACTTGCAATGGCTGAGCACTTGACAGCACCGGCTTCTGCTTTGAATTGTCTACTATTGCCTAACCATAAGTAGTCTGTTCTCCGGTCTATCAAATCATTTAATCATCGATTCATACGATTCTAATTAATTTTCGTCAAATTTGCCAATTAGTCGGCCATTAATCTACGCTCCCGTCGCGCACAACAGCCACTCCGACTCAGTCTACAGAGTCTTTCCGCTCATTAAACACTTAACTCTTTCTTCGGAAAAAAATCTTACTCTATGTTAGTCTATCTGAGCCTCTATTTTTGCAACTCTTTGTTTTCAATGAGGAGAGACCTCACACAAGAAAAAAACAATTCTCTCAAAAGTTCTATTCTATTGAGTATTTTCAATGTCAGCCAGTTTTGAATGTCTGTCAGGTCTGCCACTGCTGTGGGTATTGCCCTCAAAACACAAACCAAAAAATAGCTAAAAACGAGTACAAAAACTGTAATATTTATAGCAATAGTTGCGCTCAAAATTCACTATTAAAAAGAGTTTTCTATTTGAAGGCCAAACAGTCTGCACAACCATTCTCTGTACAACCATTCTCTCCAAAAAAAACTTGTATAAGAAATAAAAAGGTTGAGTTCAACCCGTTTTATATACAAAGTTTAGATTTTTAGTGAATGTCTGATCGCAATCTCGATTAGACTAACAATTATTGAGTAAAATGTTGTGTAATATTAAGTAATATTAAATTTTGGTATTTTCTCCGCAAAGGTTTGCGAAAGAAAAGCCGATAAGAGTTAAATGGTATCCAATTATACGCTAATATTTGATGACATTATATTTAAACGCATTTCATGACTGTATTCGTCAAACCATTACTTAATTGATTGCATTTTTAACTCTTCTTTGATGTCATTTGCAATAAAAGTCTGAAAACTATTTGCAATTAAAAATTATTTAAAGTTCTCACTGTTTTTCAGTTTAAACTTTTGATATCATATGAGGACTCATTGAGGAGAGGGCTATAAAATAGTTGCAATTTTTAGAACTTTGAAACTATTTGAAGCGGACGGCAGCGGCTGAGCCCTTGATCAGAGTCTGAGTCCAAACTAGTTTAATAGGCAATAGTCGGTCCCAAACAGTTCTCGGGATGTCATAAATGGGTGCGCTCTCACAAAAATGCTAAAACGTATGGCATTAGTGACGATAGCACAGCATATATTGGTTTAGTATTTGTGACTCGAAGGCAAGGGAGGAGTAATGACCGAAATTCAGATGAATTTCGATTAGTTCTCAAATCAAGTCCAGAGTTTGGTTCCAATACTCAAGAAAAGCAAAACTTGTATTTCATTGAAAGGAATTTGTGCGGCATTTTTGAGCGACAGTTCGGCCTTTTCTTCCCTCAAATATATTCTACGATCAAAAAAGTTGTGAACGAATTAATCGATTTAATAATTATCTCAAATTATAAGTTATGTTCATTTAAATCAATGAAAACCTCTAATGAAATGTGTTTTACAAAAACACAAATAATTGCATAAAACAGTTGTCAGACAATAAGAGTGGAGTCATTTAAATGGCAACTAATCTGTTGTCTGTTTGTGGCGACAGCTCTTACTATCACTAAATGATCAAAATTTGATTCAATACTAAATGTATTGGATTTATGCCAACCATTGGTTGCCAATCATTTTAACAGACAGAGCACTGGTAGACGAGAAATGCGACACTAGTCTGCTTTTAATCGTGTGATTCACACTTGCCCTGGTCATACTCACATTAAACACATTGAGTTTATAATAGGAGTGATATTCGCCCCCTCACTCACCCCTCACTTCAGTTCGTTTATCTTAAAAAATGAATTGCAATTAAGTGTCGATTGAATTGACTTCGCCTTCAATTTGATTTCATTATCACTTCAGTGACAAAATGCAGTCTTCAAATGTGGGGGTAGGGGTCAACTTGTAGGTTAAACTCCGCCACAATCTATAGTGGTTGTACTCGCATTTGCACCGATTTGCACCTGTTCACTCTTCACTACTTAAATGGTTTGACTTCTCTCACCTCTGTCTTAATTTTAAGAAAATCAAAATTTCGAGGAATGTATTGATTATATCGCAAGCAATTCCCAGAATTCGGTTAAATTTGAAAATATTTGTGTTTCGAGGAAAAGGTTGATTTGACAGAACCCCCTCCTTGCATATGCTTAGAAAGGAATGTCATAAATTTTTAAAAAAGCACTTTATCTCAAACTCATCACAGAATCATCAGATAATCAGCAAAAACACGGAAAAATTATTTATGTTTTTAATCAGACGTTTGAATTGTAAATAAATTATATGAATATTTGAACAGCTTTTCGGTAATTATTACGAATGTGTTTATACTTTATGTGAATCATTGAATATTTGGGCGGATATGACTCCACTCCAGATGAAAATGTCAGCTCCGAAGGGGGACGGGAGTGGCGGGACAGACATAGACTGACTATTTGACAAATTCTGTAATTGAATCCATTTGTGAATGGAATACAACTATTCTTAAACTTTTATGCCATTCATTAGATTAATGGAAACACTATTTAATGTTAAACTCATTTTCTTTGTTTTCAAATTTTGCAGTTTTATTATAGGACAGACCTCTCGTATTATTAGTTTATGGCATAATATGGCCCACACTTACTGCCAGACAAGAGTCTAATTAATTAAATTACAAGCGTTTCAACTATTCTTCGCTCAATTATTGTTTTTTGGCTCTTATTTTGCTTTTAAAAAGTTTTGTAATTCGTATTAATTTATTCATTGAAATATCGCACAAATGGTTAGAATCAGAAGAAACGGATATAAACTCTATTCTAACGATAGTTTTAATCATAAATTTTAATATATTGTATCAAAAAATAATAATTTTGAGTAAACTTTTATTGAGCGAAACCAACAATTTATTGGTCGCAACATATGATAGGAGTCATTATGTGTGGTAGTAGTGGTAGTGGTGTTTTGAGGCTGTGCTGCTGTCGGTACTTCTCATAGTCACCAACTATGCCAACAGATTGTCGTCCAAATTGATGGCTCTCTTTATGATTATTAGTATTTGAGTTATGAATTGCAATATTTGTTATCAAATCAAACCATTTGAATGAATTGTGGGCTCAATATCTCAATAATATCTCAATTGATTTCAAACTAATTCTTTGTTTTAATCAAATTCTTTGGGTTGTAAATAGCAATACAGAGGAGTAGTGCTGCTCTGGTAGTGCTCTGCCAGAGCTGGTATTGCACAAACGGCACTTGAGTTTGGCACTGATAGCAAGTGAATGGGCGTATCAGCTGATTAAATGAGACAACAACTGAACTATGGCTTCCCAATTGCATACCAATTGATAATAACGAGTGTTTAGCACTACATAAATATAATTTTATTTAAACCAATATTATATACGACTGTTTGAGTGCATCACAATTGAATTCCATGTAATTATGTGGCGCCCCAAGTCTTACCACTAAATGTAGGATAGCCTCTATTTGACTGACAATAGTTGAGATGAACAACGGATCGCATCTAATCTGAGCTCTATTTCAGCTGAAAAATACCTGAAAACTGATATCAAATGATAACTAATTTTTTATTATTTATTCATAATTTGATTTCTTATCAGTTCTTCTATTTATGCAATGATTGCCTTCAAAACACATAATGTTATTATTGTGTCTCAACTGATATTTTTTTTCAATTCCGTTATCAGTCGGTTCTCACATCTAATGAATCAATAGTTTTGTCTTCCGATTGAAAGTGATTGCCATAAAAGAGTCGGTCGAATGACGTTTCTATTTTATTTGCAAGTTTATAATCAAACAGATATTTGGTATATTTGGTGGATATTGTGATTCGAGTTTTAACAGCAGTCTTATGGAGACAATCGTGTCATTCATCCAAATGGGAAGCTTTCGTGAGACAAATCAGATGAGCCCTTCATTTCAATATGAAATGTATTGGCAGCGCACAGCACATACACACACAAAAGTTAGCCTACAAAACAGTACCGGTTCATGCAATCTATTAATATATGATAATAACAACTATTTAATCAGAATATATTTTTTTTATTGATTTATACTTTTGTGAACAAAACATAAGTTTCACTATTTTTTCCTCAATTCTATTGATATCTCACATGAATTTTGACGACACTATTCATAAACTAATTCAGAACTAATTTCCATAATATTCTATATATCTATTGATTAAATCTATACATAAATTTATTTATAAACAGAGAGTGTGTTTGGTTAGCGCACAGAACAACACATTTGACATTTCAAAACTTAGTCATATGTTTGCCAATTGTTTACAATAATTGAAAAAACTTTTGTCCCGAAGTCTGTAATAACTGTCGTTTTTCTATTCCGGCGGACAATGAATTCAATTGAATATTGCATTTCAATAATCAAATAATGAAAATTTGTTGTCTTTGTTCTTAAGTTTTGCAAAACAAGTCAATTACCGGCAAAAGAAAACCGTTTGTCCAAAGTTTCTGTCATTTGAACACAAAAAATATATTTTGACGGAAGAATAGTTGAGATTATTTTGATTGAAATGCGAGTCTAATTGACATTTAATGTCTCAACGAATGCAATGCTTTAATTCAATAATCAAAACAAATATCATTTTCTTAGAGATAAGAATTCAATTTTTATTAGATTATTACGAATTTCTCTGTACAACAAATTTTAGTCATTTTTATATATTGAAAATTACATCAATTTTGTAGAAATAAATAACAAAAATCTAAAATTTTTATCAGAAATTAAAGAAGTGTTGAGAAAATGAAAATACAATTTAAAAACAATGGATGAAAAAAACAGAATAAAAGTTTAGTCATTATTATCGTTAAGTCAGATATTATTCGGAAAAAAGTGTTGTTTTTTGTTAATAGACGTTAATTTGATGGCTCAACACAACAAATAATGGAACAGTTATTTCACTTCAAATTGTTTCTACTTTTTATTTATTATATAATACAGAGAATTATTGGATAACTTAAGCGAATAAAAACTTTACATTAATAGCAAAAACAAAGAAAGTTATGTTAACCACAAAATAGTTCTTACATTTTTACGACTGATTCAAAAAACAATTTTTGCATTCAATTTGCCTTTTTATTCGTCTGTGATTTGGTCCTTGGCTTTGCTTTGATGTTTACTTTACTCTTGGTTATTACACTACAAATGATGCATCAAATTGCAAGTCAACTAAAAATCAAAGTTATGCTCATTTTGTTTTGTTTCCTAAAATCCATTAATGAACTCGAGCTCACTCTCGATAATAGGGTTTCAATTTTCAAAAATTTAATCTACTTTTCTATCATTAGATGCAATCATTAAATTGAGAGCACATCAGATAGAAGTCAACTATAATTTCCTTAATCTTCAAAATATGTTTCGGTCAACAAATATCGAAAAATAGTTATCAATAGAAACGAAAATCATTTATAAGTATAGACTTTAATTCCTAAATAATAATAATTTAATTGAATTGCATCGCAAACTATCGCACAGTTGTCTAATGTTGTAGTCAAGTGTTGCATGAGTTTCATAGAGACAGACAACTAAAAACTATTCCAATATTAAAATAACAGCACATCTGATGTTTGCATAACTCATAACTCAATTCTAACTTTAATTCTTAATCGCTTCTAATTTGAGACATCATTTCAATTATTCATTCAAATCGGACGTAAAAAGTAATCAATTAATTAAAAGTTATGAAATAATTGACGAAATCATATAAATTAAGGACAAAATCACATCAAATAAAAGAGAAACAAAAAAAAACTATAAAATATTATCATTTAATCGCTTTTTTGTTTTACAAATAGTTTTTAATTAAATGTTTTCAATAATATTATAGAAGAATCGAGTCGTCTGAACACACAATCAAAATCACATTTAGAATTGATATTAAAGATATGTCTATAATTTCTGCACTGAATGTCGGCTTGAATTACAAAAATCATTGAATATAATAATTGAGACAATAAGTCATTCAAACAATTCATTCGTTTTTCATCCTATTTATAGGTCAGTCAAACAAAAAAAACATGGCTTTCATCGGAAAGAATCCCTTTTTATACTATATTTAAATTCCAATTCAGACATAGAATATGTAAATAATGAAAAAAAATAGAGTGAAACAGAGAATAATTTTCAACTCAATTTTTAGAGTAAAACTACAATAAATGTAAAAACGATTCTTTAATCGAATAATAATAATAATAATTAATGGCTAACATTGTTGTTGTGATGACATTAATGAGACAAATATATAATTCTAGGAAATATGTTTATATACAGTGAGAAAATAGCAATAATAATAATAATAATAATAATAATAA
>JAQGCQ010000330.1:0-15837 GCA_034699945.1 Chamobates pusillus
TTTTCCATATCCATTAGCAAGATTATTCAATTTTTATTTTCATTTTTGATGATAATTCCATCAAATCTATCGATCCATACCAAATTTAGCGAGGACAAAAGGGAACGTCTAGTTGGTTAGAAATATACAAAATAGTAGTATTAAATGTAAATAGTAATAGCAAAATTTAATTTTCTTAATTGAAAATAAAGAAAATAAATAATGTCATTTCAATCGAATGTCTTTAGTTGTGTGTATCAAAGAAATTATAGGAAATTGAAAAGTTTTATCACATAATCCAAATATAAAGGTCAATTTTTCTTGTGAAATCAGATTTAGTTTGAATGTTTATTTTACAGTATTTAATATGTCTTGGAATCATTTAAATGAGCAGAGCTTCCCTAAAAATATATAAAGCTAATTTTTCAATTTGACAAAATAGTGATAAATGAAAAAAAAGTAAAACAAAATTTAATTTATTTATTAATTACTCTTTTCAATGCCAATTTAACTAAAAGTTTTAGAAATTATTCTAGGGTCTTTTATTATTTATTATTTGTATCAATTTTGTTATAATTTTCAATTTAGAAAATGGTTAAGATTACAGTTTATTTAACTGAATCCAAGTATTCGTTAAACAATTAAAGATAAAATCTAAAATAATTTGAATGAAAATTTTCACTAAAACCAATTTTAAATAAAATAAGTAAATTCAACAAAATTGAGTAAATTACACATTTAATGGGTGTTTGCATTCAAATTTGCTTGACCAATTTTATTGTTTCCTTGGCAATTGTGGCCATTGGAAGGACACTGACCTATTAGGAAATGACAAATATGCCGTATTTTTGTGGGCTCTTCAATTTGCTCAAGCATAAAACTATAAAATTTTCACTCAACAACAGAAACAACCAGTGCTCTTCATTGAAGTTTAATCTAATGACTGCCACTTTTTTGATCAATTTATGATCAAATTCAAATAATAAATTGCCAAGACTGTAATTAAAATATATTCTCAGTTTTGTTATTAACAAAAATTTCAATAAAATTATTATGGCTCATTTATTGTGGGGAAATATTTTTGAATAATCTAGTTATGATCAATATAATGAAATTGACAAAATTGAATTTAAAAACTTTATTAGATGTTAAGTATAAGCATCAGATTTTTAGATAATTTGTTTGATCAAGTATAAAAAACTGATTAAAAAATCGGAAATATTATTCAATTGCTACCAATTGAACTTTTTTTCATGAAATTAATCGGAGATTTCAGTTTAATTCAAAATTATCGGAATTAAATGCAGTTTTTCTTCAGCTATGAATGGATAAGAGCTCAAACATCACTGATAAAATATCTATTTAATTTTTAAAAAAATAATAATTTTTTGACTCAAAACTGTAATTAAAATATTATTTTATTTTTCTTTTCATCATTAATTTTACTAAAAATGATTGGTTTATATTTTAATCGTTTCCTTTTTAAACTTTACTTAAATCCAATTGCATGTAATAAATTATATTGTTTGATTATGATAAAAACCTATAAGTTGATTATTCGATTAATTTTAAATCAATTAGTCTAATTTTTTCTCAATTAACTTTCTCTTCACAATATTCTCAGAGAAAAATTAATAAAAAAAATTATCAATGTTTTCAATGATCAAGATGAATGTACATTTGATTCAAACGACCAATAGTTATATTGAAATTTATGATAATAACAGAATTTAATAAAAGCTTTATGTACAGTTTTTACAGTTCCATTCATCAATGACATAGAAATTTGGTTTAATACTATTAGCTTGATAACTGTTTTATAAATGTTATGTATACAATATGTAAGTGTTGCTCTCATTGAGGAACAGGTAATCAATATTTAATTGAGTTATCAATTTTCTGCTCAATGAAAATAACTCCTTTGAAAGAGAAGGTCAGTTTAAAAATGATTTAATCAAATCATATTATTTATGATTCACTTTAAAATTGAAAATTAATCGAAGATTTAATGATAATTATTACAGTAATCAGGGATTTAATTGAACAGGGAAGTACTCAGGTGGTAACTAAATAAATCAAATAATTTTGGTAGCGTTTTGTTCAATAAAAAACATAGAATCCAACCATGTTAAATTGAAATTGGTATTGCCACTTTTACTATCAATTTTGGACAGCATTGATATTGGGATTGAAGTGTATTTTCAAGATAGAATTTGTTTAATGAGTGGAAACTAATAATAATTCGTTCAAATGATAAACAATATTACATTCAATCTTTCGAAATACACTTAAATCCCGATATCAATGCTGTCCACAATGGATGGTAAAAGTGTCCATACGCACTCTTATTTAACATGGTTGGATTCTATGTTTTTTATTGAACAAAACGCTACCAAAATTATTTTATTTATTTAGTTACCACCTAGATACTTCCCTTTTGAGTGTTTCATATTTATATTTCAAAAAAATATTCTTGAATTATATTAGAATTTTCAATTATTTTTCAGTTTTTATTAACAAATATATTTTAAAATAATTATGGTGAACTTTGATATTTCAAAAAAAACATCCACAAATCATGTTGAAGTTCAGTAGCATTATGAAATACCTGGATGCTAAATATAAAGTAGTACTTAACTTGATATCAGCTCATTTATTATCAATTAATTATCAATGAGCTTATCATGTGTTTGAGTAGTGAAAAGTTTACTTGTTTATCTATTAAAATAAAGAAGAGCCACCTGTACATACCACCTGTATCTGTATAATCAGGCTCGCCCAAATGTCAAATATTTCTTTCCTTGCTAATTAAGATAAAGCTACTATATAATAATAAATGAAATTTTCCCTGTTAAAATATTCTTGATTGATGATTTTAGAAAAATAATACTTAAATGAGCCTATTCATATTAATTTGATAAAGATCAATTGACTGAAAAAATTTCATCCTGGGGATATCAGAATGAAAAAATGAACTTCAAAAAGATTTTTGGATTAGGTTTTCCGAATAGTTTTGTTGTCAGACTAGATATCAGTCTTCTAATTGGACCTTGATCAATTAGTTTTTGATAATAGGAAACAGTAGTGAACTTTTTATATCATTATTAAATATTTTGTTAAAAAATATTGAAACAAAATTACTCTTTGAAAATGTGCTGCAATTTATTGAGAAATCATAAAAAATTGACCCTGGCGTCAGGCCTTCTACTAACTTTATCAGGAATATTATTATTCAGTTTATCCAGCACAATGATCAAGGCAATAGTCAAGAAAAAGTTGGTTCTGAAGCCCGATTCAATAACATATGACTTCTGGAAGAGTGTTCCCATTCCTATCTATTATTCCATTTATATGTTTAACGTAACCAACCCTCAGGAGGTGGTCACCAATGGGGCTAACCCTAAGCTCCAAGAGGTGGGCCCCTATGTGTACAAGATGCAACAGGACAAGACTAACATCACATTCAACTCGAACGGAACGGTTAGTTATTTCCAAGAGAAGACCTACCACTTTGTGCCCGAAAGGTCGGGGAATGTCAGCCTTAATGACAAGATCACTCATCTGAATATTGTTGTTGCTGCATCAAGCTCAGTTATTCATAACAAGAATAATGATGAAGAATTCCTTTATTATGCTATTGAGACCGCATGTAATGATTCGAGGGCTGACTGTAATCTCTTTGTTGAGCATAAAGTGTCTGATCTCCTATTTGACGGCTATGATGACCCCCTTATTCAAGGTAAATTTTATTTATTTTTCATTTTTTGGTTAATAATTTGCTGTTGATTATTTATATCTTGAAATAAACACATTGATGAACTTAAAGAAACTGTAATAAATTTTAATTATTAAGTTTGAATTTGTCTAAAATATGTATTTTTTAATTTTGGTTTATATAACACTATATTTTTTTGAAAGAGGATAATTCAAGAAACAAGTTAATTTCATAAAATCTTCTATAAATATTGATTAGGATCATTAAGCCCTAGCTATGAGTATTAATCGACAGCATAAGAAATCACCTAGAATTTTTTAATTTAAAAATAGTTAAAAACTGTAATAGTTTCTGAATTTATAAATTGAGTTTATCACGAATTTTCTTTAAGAATGTGGCCTTGGACGCAAGAGTCGTTTTTATTCGAAATTAAATAACTATCGTTTTTTGACAATAATTTGAATACTTGTTCTTCACACTACAGGGGCTGCGGGTGTGTTTCCAATGCCTTTCAGTAAGTTTGGCTTTTTTGTCAACAGAAACGCTACACCCGGTGCTGATGGCTATTTCAATGTCTACACTGGTGAAAACGACATTGATCAATTGGGCTACCTTGCCAACTGGAACCACAGCAATCATCTGGGCTTTTATACACCCAAGAGTAAATGCGATCAATTCAGTTATAGTTCTGCTGGCGATTTCCGGCCCCCATATCTTCTCAAAGACAACAACGATCCCATCTATATGTTCATTGGTGATGTAGCAAGGTCGTTCCGAATGGACTATCGAGAAGAGCAAGAGGTAGAAAAATAAGCATGTTAAATAATTATAAACTGAATTTTTAATCTAGATCCATGACATCACTTGCAAGAGGTATTCCGCTGATCAGCACTTGTTTAATTATGAAATAGAAGAGAACCAGTGCTTCTGTTTGAACAAAAATGGCAAGCTCATTTGTCCCAACAACGGTGTGGCCAATGTGTCAGCAAGCACATTTGGAGCACCGGTATTCATCAGTTTTCCCCACTTCTTATATGCTGATAAGAATATCACCAAGAATCTGGACGGAATGCACCCTACTGAAGAGAAGCATGGGTTCCATTTTGATATTGAACCCACCTTGGCCATTCCGATGAGAGCGGCCGCAAAAATGCAGATCAATATTATGGTTGAACGGAATGAAAAGTTTTCTTTAATGAAAGACTTTCCATTCGAACAGATTGTGATACCTGTGCTGTGGACGGGTATCAGTATTGAGATCGATGACGACATGTCCTCTAAATTGAAATTAGTGTTAAAAACTCTGCCATTAGTTTGTTATCTGATTTCTGCGTTACTCTTATTATCGGGACTTTTATTACTCTTTTCTTTAGTTTATTTCCAATATTTTTCTAAAAATAAGGTTGAAACTAAAAGCTTTTAATTAATTTAGCAAGATAATTTTCAATGGATTATCATTATATTCCTTCAAAAATTTTGGTTGAATAAACATATTCATTTAATAAATTCATTAAAAATGTACACTTTGCTTAAGGTTAAGTAGTCATTCTATCTTTAACCTTGATTTGAAATTATCAACATCAATTTTCAATTGTTGAACTTATTTTCTATTTCAAAAAAGGTCTATTAAACCATTTTTTGTTATAAATAATCATAACCAAGTTGAGTTACCTTTCGAATCTAAAAATTAATAGTATTGAAATATTTATTGAATTTTCAAACTTATTAGTTAGCCAAGTAAATATATTTGTTTAAATCAGGGATAACTTCAGGGAGGGGGTCAGCTAATTTTACCCCTCCCTGGTTCCAAAAATTTAGCATTACGTCTATGGGATACCCCCTCCCTAGGATTTTGGACTATTTTAACATTACAGGTATAGCCCACCCCTCGAGTTTTCAAACATTTTAACATTACGTCTATGGAAGACCACCATTTTGTCCGCCATTGTAACACCCCCTGACCCCCTCCCTGAAATCAAAACACGAAGTTATCCCTGGCTTAAATATTAATTAAGGCTTTGAAACTTGTAAGAATTTTGCTTTTGAAAAACAGTAAATTTTTCAATTAAAATATTTTTAGCTATACCAAAATTTTCTTTATGTTAAATTGGTTTTGTAATTGTTTTCAATTTTATAAACCTTGATAACTTTTGAATAACTCTTGATTGAATTGATGATTTGTTTAAAATAATTGTGACTCTCATATTGATGTCTACACCATTTTCATTTGTGTTCACCAATTTCTTCTTGATTATCAATTCCCTGGAATAAACACCTCGATGAACTTGACAAAACTGTGTTAAATGTTATTTAATAATTTTGAATTTGTCTTTGAAAATAAATTGAAATATTGGTTGTATAGTGGCAACTTTTTTATGCAACGAAATAATTTCAGAAACAAGCTGAAATAATAAAATGTTCTATAAAATCTTGTTGTGGTCATTAAACAAATAAGATCAGAAATAACAGAACTTTCATATTTTGAAATATTGTATTTTCAAAAATGATCCCCAATTGTTCTAAATCAAATTCTTGATAATAACAAAAATTGAGTTGAATTTTTATTACAGTTTTGATTCTGAAAATTGAAAAGATTTTTCAATTAAATAGATAGTTTATCGGTGATGTTTAAACCTACCCGTCCGAAACAAAACCGGATAATATTACGATAATCTTAAATAAAACCGAAATTTTTGATTAATTTCATTTAAAAAGTTTAATTCTAACATTTGAATATTTCCGAAATTTTTAATCAAGTTTATACTTGGTCAAACTAAAACATAGTTACTAAATACTTAAAATCTAATGAATTTTCAAATTAAATTTTGTCAATTAGATTCTATTGGTCTTAACTAGATTATTCAAAAAATCCACTTCCCGATTTGATCCAAAGGTTAATATAGAAATTTTTGAAAATAACAAAATTGATGATGTATTTTAGTTACAGCTTTGCAAAATTAAGATTCTTATTTGATAACTAATTGATCTCAAAAATTGTCAGTCATTAGATTAAACTTGAGCTTGAGCATTTAGAAGAATTCGCAAAAAGGCCGTATCTGTGAGATCCTGATAGGTCAGTGTCAAATAGCCACTACTGCCAAGGAAACAATAAAATTTACAATGGAAATTTAAACTCACTATTATCAATTAGATTTAATATATTAATTTACCATCCATTTTTTTAATTGAAATTCTTGATAAAATAAACACAGAATATAATTTAATTTACATTTTTGGACATTTTTTTAAATAATTCTTTAAATTCATTCAAAATTATTTATTAACAAGAATTGAATACTGGATTAAAATGTCTTTCCATGTCTCCAAATATAGAATTATCAAGAAACTTTCTTGAAAACTAATAAAAAAAATTCATCGACGTCGATTATCCAAATTTAATTAACATTAGGAACATGGTAAAATAGGATAACGTGAGATAAGTTACAGCTTTAAAAATTAAGCAACTGTTCTGGCTAATTTTTCGAAAAAACATTGAAAAAATATTTTATATCTGAACTAAATTTCGTATGAAACTGTACCTTGTTAATTCAAATTGTCTATGACTCTTTGTTAACAAACAAAACCGTTTTTTTCCTTTGTCAGCATAAACGCACTAGGAAACTCTACTCCATAAAACTATTCTGCATTTTTTTTTGTAAAAATAACAAATAAAGGGGTCATAATAGTCTTCAAACAAGAGATCCGATATTCTCCTTAACAAGAGAAGAATTTATTTGCTTTGTGTTTGTGAGAAAATGCACTGCAATATAGTATAAATTATCTTTGGTTGTTATAGATATTGGAGATAAAATAGAAGTTATTTCATAAAATCTTTTCAAATGTTTGTTATATTTGTTTCGTTTTATTGGAAAGAACCTTATTAAAATGGCGATTAAATCTCTTATATTAACTTTGAAAAATTATACAATTTATATATTTTAAAATAGTTAATTATAAATAATAATATATATTAATTATTTATATTATAATAATAAACATGGATTTTATTAATGAAGAAATTGATGAAATATGTAAACAACTGTTACATGATCAAGAAATTGAAAAATTTAATAATAATTTCGAAAATATTTCACCAATTGCAGAAGGTGGTTTTGGAATAGTTTATAAAGTGCTTGATTTACAAACTAAACAATTTTACGCAATGAAGAAAATTATAATCAAAAGTAAGTATTTCTTTTTTTTTAAAAAAATGAAAATTCAAAATGTTTTAGAAATAATCTTGTCTATTTCTATATTTTCATTTTGCCAAAAATAAATTATATTTTTAAATTATTTTTGAGAGACATATTTAACAAAAATTCAAATATTAAACAAACTTTATTTGTAAAATAAATGTTGCCTGGTTTGAACACAATAATGATGAATCAATATTAAACTTGGTGACGCACTCACTAAGACAGACATACATAATTATTCTATGTTTCATAGGCATTTTCAAAATTTATTTATCTAATTTTGAAAATATCTCTAATTGATTATATGATTCAGTTATAGGAAAAGTACCTGGAAAAAATTAATAAAATAATAATAAAATAAATTATTATTCTTTTTAAAAATTATCAATATAATCTTGAGCTCATATTCAGGTGCTGTTTGTAGCTAAAATATTACTTTAATTTTACCAAAAATTTCAGGAATTTTATCCGCTCGTTATATTGTAGTATTTCATCAGATATCTTTTTAGAGTAGGTATTATTATTTTCTGAATTTGATTTTTTGATATCTAGATTTAGTGTTAGAAAAGGGTGAAAGGTTATCTCTGGGAAATTTGAAATTTGATCTGGTTCAAAAGCAGTGGCCTTCAAAAGTTATTTTCCGTAAATTCAATTGCTCATAGCTCAAACTGCTTCGATATTTTTTGATCAACCACGAGTTATTTAATAGATATTTACTGGGCCTATGAACCCTGAAGAGCATTTGATAATAAATTGGAAGGTACCATGTTAATTGATGAAAGACCGTTTCATTGGGATTTTCCAATAATTTACTGGATTTTTCTGTAGAGAAAGTTATTTCGGAAATGATTGAAATAAATACAAAAATCATTAAAAAATTCCAATAAAATGGCTTTCATCAACTAACATGGAAACTCTCAATTTATGATGTCATGTTCATATGCCATTATATGAGCTATAATAATTTGATAAATGGATAAACTGAAACTAGAATTTTGAATTAGTGATAAAGTAACAGATAACCTATCTGAAATATTGAAAAAAATCTATGAAAATTAACTGTGTCAGCTGTTTTTCACTTAGCTATTGTTCATTATTTCAATTAATTTTCTTATCATACAATCAAATGCATATAATATTAAATATATCATAGCCACAATCACCACAATGTTTTTGCCCCAATATCTCTTAGAGAATTTTCTAAAACTACTAATATTTTTCTCATAAAATCACTTTTATTTTAATTTTGTCATATTCTCTAGAGGATATAAAGCATTTTGAAAAGTTCAACGAACAAATCAATACCGAGTTGAAAATTTTAAAAACAATTGAAAGTCCACTTATGGTGAAATATATCAATTCATTTTGTGCAGATCACCTGACAGAAAAGCAAATATTTGTTGTCATGGAGCTGTGTGATTATTCATTGAAAGAACTGATTAAAAAGAAAAATAGTATTTTCGTCGAACCTGAAAAGAATTCGAAAATTTTCGAATTTTTCATAAGTTTTGAAATATTAAAAGACATGACAGAATGTATTTTAGTACTTCATGAAAAATTTATAATTCACCGCGATATTAAACCATCAAATTTTCTCATATCTACCACCAATGATAAGTGTTGTTTGAAGATTGCAGATTTCGGATTGTCAAAATTTCATACTGAAAACTCAAGTAACACACCTGGAATAGGAACAAAAAATTATATGGCACCAGAACTCTCTTGGACTGATAAATATGATTATAAAGCCGATATATACAGTCTGGGTATTATTGCCATGGAACTATTTGATTTAGATATAGAAATGTGAGTTTTTTGTTTTCAATTCAATATCTATTACCGTATTTATTCGAAAATAATCCATGGCTTATACAAGCTTTTTTCAAAATTTTTTGAAAAAATCAAGCAGTGCTGCTTATACTCGAGGTATTTTTAGCAAAGATTCATATTAGGTAGGATTGGGATTGTCATTTACTATTGTGCGGCTTATATTCCCATAAATACGGTACATATTATTATGGTTATTTTACATTTGATACATTTATAGAAGATTCTCCCGAGCCTTGTAAAATTTAACATTAAATCAATAGAGACAGCCATTTTGTTATTCATTTTCCTCTCCCTCAACCTCCATAGCATCGCTTACTGTGATGAACCCTGCATTAGACGGCTTGGTGCAAAAATACCTCCATACCTCCATACCTCAATGGAATTCAAAACATGCCTAGAATGTTCTTATTAATTTTGAAATATATATTGGCACCCCTAAATTAAATAAAAATAATTTAGAATTAATTTTTTGTAAAAGTACCATGTTAAAAATCAGTTTGAAACCCAATACCTCCATACCTCCATGGAATTCAAAACATGCCTAGAATGCTCTTATTAATTTTATTATGTGTTTTGGCACCATTAAATTAAATTTGAATAAATTAAAATTAATTTTAATCTATTTTGATTTAATTTGGTGGTGCGAATATTTATTTTAAAATTAATTAGAGCATTCTGAGGAGGTTTTGAATTCCAAGGAGGTATGGATGTATTGGGTTTCAAATTGATTTTTAACATGGTACTTTTACAAAAAATTAATTCTAAATTATTTTTATTTAATTTAGGGGTGCCAATATATATTTCAAAATTAATAAGAACATTCTAGGCAAGTTTTGAATTCCTTGGAGGTATTTAGGTATGGAGGTATGGAGGTATGGAGGTATGGAGGTATGGAGGTATTTTTGCACCAAGCCGCATTAGACATATCATTAGCTCCTTGGGCTTATTTTAACTACCAAACTAGCTTAATTTTTTTCACTGAAATAAAATTAGAATTTTTAATCAAATGCTCATATGATGGTCAGTTTTCACTGAAATAATTCCTTTTCAAAATAGAGATACTCAAAGGGAATTTGAGGAGAATAATTTATTGAAAAAATACAATATGATATACAAAATCGTTTCATCAATGCTGAAATCACCTAAATGGCAGAAAAGGCCAAGTTCATCACATTTATTAAAACAATTGAACGATCTGAATATGAATGAAAATATTATAAAACTGAAAGAAAAATATATAAATTTTATATTGGACCGCACAGAAGATAAATTCGTAAGAGGAAAAATTATCTCATTTAATTTATTTCAAAAAATGTGAGTTTTATGAGGATTGATGTACACTCACCTCCATTTTATAGTTCATACATATTTTGTTTAGAACTTAAGTATTTCTATATTAATGAACACTATGTTGATTAGACCAATTTCGCCAATATTGCGAGGTGAATGATTTCAGATTTGCCAAACCCTTAAGGTCTAATATATGGCTCGGCACCATTTGAACCTCGCGCTCTATCAATGTATAAAATCCCATTGAAAACCCGTTTAACTACTTTCTGATGTAGGCCCAAATGTAGGCTGGGTCACGTGCTGCCGGTATATAGTCTAATAGATATATGATGGAAAATTTAATTCTGTTTAACATAGTGAAAATAAATTTGATTTTGAAAAAAGTCCATCAAGTCACAAAATCACCATTCTATTTGAATTTTAATTAATTATTTAAGACAAAAAAAACCATAATATGTGAATATCGTTTGTAAATTTTGCCATTGTATTTTATGTTCTTTCAAAAAATATGTATTTTTCATTGATGATTATTTTAATGAATTTTCAAATAAACGAGATTAACAAGAAAGCCCGATTTGTACCTATAATACGATATTTTGAAACTCCAATATGAGTTCAATCAATAAGTTTGTGCAAAAGTTTAAAGTGATTTTCTCTTAAATGGATTCGGAGATTGAATAAAATAAAAAGCATTATAAACAACCATCCAATTGTGATCTAGAACATATTATAAAATCATGGAAAATTCGTCACAGCTCACAGAAATGTCATGCATATCATATATTTTTACCTATTTGATAGACGAGGAATGGTGATTTTTGTCCATGATCATTGAAATTGAATAGCGAAATAGTTTTTTTGTTGAACAACAAATATTAACATTTTGATTAACAAAAATATATGCCTATTATCTTCAAAAGATCAGTTGAAACATCATTTGACTTAACAAACTGTTAATATAAAAAAGAAAGCAGAGTATTTGCATTTGTTTTATTTGATTATAGATTCCCTTGCTATCAATAAATCTTACCTTAACAACATAGTTTCTAAGTGAATTTCAATTACATTTCGTCTTCAACTTAAATGAAAACTTATTTACGCATGACAGAATATGTTCTGGTACACATTAATTGTGATATAACTGAACTGAAAACAGGTGTGGCAGTTTTCTGATGAAAATTAAGATGAATGCGAACGAGGATCAAAATACGAGCGTTGAATTCAAAGGAATTTTAGGTAATTATACATTTTATGGAAAAATAATTCTCTTTTTAATATCGAATTGAAAATTTATTCAAATGTTATAATAGAATTAGAATAACATAACTTTTGAGCGGAGTTTGATGGTGAATGATCAAATTTTGTGTTTAATATATTTGATTTCAAATTAAAATTTTTAGGGATCTGAAGATTATTGTAATCAACGATGTTGATATATATTTCATTCGTTTTCTTTCCGTTAGAGCCAATTATGAGATACGATTTTTAAATCAATTTTTATTCCGTTTGATTTAATATTAAGTGCTATTAAAATAAGAATTCCAATTTATTTATTTCAACAAATATGATATAAATTGTTTGTCATAAAATTTTGCAAATGTCAGTGTTTTGTTCCCCTTTATTCTCATTTTTAAAAATAATTATATCATTGATTTAGTGAAATGGCCACATTATTTTTTAAGAAGTAATAGAACACGTTTATTCAATATAAGAGTTTCCATGTCAACGATCAAATAAGATAGGACTGCGGGACTATTTATACCATATAAGTTTATTCTGCAGATCAAGTCTTATTCATATAGTCTCATTTATGTCGTATTATCTCTCAAATATTTTTGTTTGAAATTTGATGAACATTTTCTATGCATATTCATTATTCATTGATATTTATCTCGACTATCTATAATAAGAAGTACAAAACATTATTAAAATGATTTATCAAAAATCAAATCTTTGTTTTTAAAAAGACATATTTGACATATTTTTGAATTTGATGCTTATTGAAAAACCGTAGAAAAACAATATATGCCCAGTTCTTTTTATCACCAATTATTTAAAAATGAGCTTATATGAATACTTTGATCCCTCATTATCTCAATTAACAGTCATTACTCATTGAAAAGAGAATAAAACGTGATAGTGCGGTACCAAAATCATAAGCAACAGTAACAAAATGTTAAATGAATTTTTCTGACTTTCGCCAATCATTGAGTGAATGAGAGTTAGCATTGAGTCAATGCAAATCGCATTTATTATCTTATCGTCCCTTCTGATTTCGGTACCTTAATCCGTCCCTTTTGTTTCTGGTATCATTCACTTTACGATAAATGTTGAATGTATTATTGGAATTCCAATGCCTAGAATGTAATTATTAAAACACCAGTTTTAATATAATTATATAAATTATTTATCAATATAAATGAACAAGTTTACATCTGCTGCCATTGTGGACAGCATAAAGTTGGGGACAGCACTACCCAACAGTGAGATAATTCACAATCTATTTATAGTAGAGCAAGGATTGCAATACATGAACAATTCAATGGAAATCATTACAAAATTATATAATGTAAAGGTAATGAATGAAATGCTGTTGAACGAATGTTGCATATTTCAGTAGTATAAAACAGAAGAGTTACATGTAAATGTAGGTTTGCCTACAATCCATATTTTCTTCTAGAGAAATATAATAAAATTCTTAAAACCTTCATGCAATTTAAAATCCATATACATTTCACGAAAAATATATTTTATTTTTTAATCTAAAATAAAATAATAAAATTATGTGATCAGCCTCTACAAAAACAAGCTTGAATTACTTGTTTGCTGCAAGGGGCATCAAGGTTTCTCAACATTAAAAATTTGGTGATAAAAGATTTGATCTGCCATCCTCATTTGGCTTTTGAGGGACTATCAATTGTTATGCCTTTAATTTGTTTTTCAATAATTTATCTCTAATTAAAGGATTAATTGTAATTTTAAACAATTGTTTGTTAAGCAATTAATGTGCGCACAGAATACTATATCATTCTGTGCTTAACTTATTGTTAATTACTTGGGTTTTGGCCGTGAATCGGTCTAATAGCATACAAAATGTAGTTTTTACGCCTCCAAACACTTTTGTAAACTTTTCTATTAGTCTATTATTTTGTAAATAAAATCAAATCATTTTTCTAATCTTGGTCTCTGGTCATTGTCTGGGTCATTCTTGGTCATTTTCAAAGCCTTAAACTTATCACGTTTATCACTATTACTTTTTCAGACACCAACCAAAACTCGAGTCTTATTGTTTTCACTTATTATAACATATTTATTTTTAAAAATAAAAAATTCCGAAACTAATACAACTTGGCAAAGTTTTAGGTTTTTATTCGTGAAATTCCCCTCGAATATTTTTATAGGATATCTTGTTGTTCACAAATATAACCCTCAAAAAATTCAATTTTTATGAATTCACAATTAATTACCCCCGGGGACAAATATACAGTATTATTCCGATATAAGAGAATGAAAGGTGCAAGCTGATTCAGTCTCTTATATCAGATTTTCTCTTTTATCAAATTGAATATTCAGACAAAATAGATAAAATACATAATTTAGTCAATAAAACAAGAATTTTTTCAATTTAATTGAGTTATTCTGTTTTTGCTTGATTAATTTTGATTTTGATTCAATTGTGAAAATTTTCATCGTTTTTATAAATTATTGTAGTGAGACGACTCAATTCTCTTATATCAGAGTAATGGTATATGCTATGCATGCGGGAAAATTCGTCTCTTATATCAAATATTCTCTTATATTGGGAAGCATTAGCATTACAGACCCCATAGGAGTGGTCCGTGCATTAGATTTTGTCTCTTATATCAAAAATTCTCTTATATCAGGCTCTTTTATATCGGAATATAACTGTATATACTATGATAGAAAATGAAAATGAGAAAAAGAATTGTTTATGTGGTTTCTTCCATAAAACATCTCAAATTAATCAATAAACAAAAATAAGCAGCATTTTACCCTTTGAATTAACGATAATTATCGTATATATATGGTTGTATTGTCATTGTCAACCATAAAAATCCCTCTTCATTTTGTTGAGTCACAATGACCAAGCTCATTTTTGAATATTTTCTTTCGCTCGTTGATCATTCCAATTTAAATTAATATCCTTTTCCATCAATTGATCGTAATATTTTATTTTTTGTGATCCCTTTCCATCCATTATTTGAGGAGTAGGGTTGTTTTCAAAAACGAGCCCTATTCCTAAAATGGCCAATTTTCGACCAAGGGACTCAAAATTCAATTATATTTACAGACAAGTTTGGTATACAATGGGCTGACTCACATTGTAGGCATACTTATGCCTAGAATATAATCATTAAAAAACAATTTTAATACATGAAATATTTATTTATATAAACGAACAAGTTCACATCTGCTGCCATTGTGGACAGCATAAAGTAATAGACAGCACTACCCAACAGTGAGTCTATTCACCATCAATTTATAGTAGAGCAAGGATTGCAATAAATAAACAATTCAATAGAAATTATTACAACATTCAATAATGTAAAAGTAATGAATGAAATGCTGTTCTCTGAACGTTGCAACAGTGCATATTTCATAAGCATAAAAAAGAATGATCAAGGGGAGTTACAATAAAATAGGTTTAACTACAGTATATTACGGCGCGGCAATAAATCTGACTGAGGCATTTTCGCGATTACTCAAAAACTGCTTGAGATTTTGAGATAAGGTAAAAAGTGTCTAATAGATCCACTTTCTTAGCATCTTATGCCAAGGTGATATTTTTCCTAACTTAGTGTTTTC
>JAQGCQ010000331.1:0-15774 GCA_034699945.1 Chamobates pusillus
TGGAAAGGCTGATGGAAGAGTGCTCTTCTTACTAACAGCCATGAATATTTTAAAAGATACTGTGCCTCTGTGTTAAGCCCTGTGTCTAGTCTTTTAGTGATTCAATACTTATGATTAGCTTATTATAGGAGTAAAGAGCGAAGCAGTCATTTTCTGGGAGAGCACTCATTTCGGGTGCATTTAAGTATTAAAGGGATGACAGAAAATGCATTGAAATTTTAAAAATTTAAATCTAATTTTTTTCTTTTCTCTTCTGTTCTCTTGTTATTCACTTTCAGTGTTTTCACACATTATTTGATAAACAGAGTATCGAAGAAAAAGTTGATAACAAAAAAGTTGGTGTTTTTGTTACTCTACTGTTTTGTTAAATAGTTTGAGCAAACAGTTAGTGTTTCAACAGTTTGTGTTTAAATATTGATTACCAAAAATAGTGGTGAAAATGTTTTTATACTTTAGACCAGAAGAAAGAAACTGGAATTCCATGAGAATAATGTTCTCGTGTAGGAATGACCAAGTTTCAATATCCGAGGGCTTAGTCGGCCACCAATATTGTTAAAGCTCTTATGACCAGCGATTTAATGGTGTATTTGTTTGAATACTGTCGGCGCTAAAAATAGATCTGCTTGATTGAATTTAGGCTGATCCGAGCCAGTGCCTGGCTTTTATGGGCTTTGTCAATAGTACCTTGGCTATTCCTTTGATGGATGCATTTCAGATATACAATATTCAACATAAGAAAAATCAATAATTTTTGTGATACGATATTTAAGACAAGAGAGTGAATGTGAAGGCAGTGCGAGAGTAGACCAAAAAATAGTATATATTTATCATCACTAGAGCTGAAGAATAACCGATGACTGGAACTGAAGAAAAGCAATCAATAATAATAATAATATTTTTTGTTGGGCTCTAAAAAATTGCGTTTGTATTGGATTTTATGTGTTTTTGCTTTACTTTTTGTATCAAATGATCGATTAATTAGATCACAACCAAAAAATTTTTATAATAGTTTAGTTTCACTCATAATTCGTATACATTGCACTCATAGATTCTATATATAGACTCATATAATAATAAATTGAATTTTGTTCACTATATATACCATCAATATATCAGATGAGAGGAATCGGCGGTAAAAGAATATCGGTTTAGTTTAGGTTTAGTTCAACGAACCAATGATTCCGTTAATACTGAACACAGAGTTGAAAGACTTGTCATAGAGATTGTGCTCATTCTTATTGATGATATGCCTCCTCCTGTCCTGACTATTAGGGTGCTGCCCACTTTTGATCATTTGGCTCTTGTTCGCCACACAATCATCACTCACCAGAGCTAATACTAGAGCCTTAAGACACCCCTGGCCTTAGCACTAGTTATAGCATTTTTTCACAGCTATACACCGATAGTCTGACTCTTTGAATCACTTCATGGCATATCTCCAATAGATATTGTTGGAGGGGTCACCACAATTACCTTCAAATGATGTGACAACCGCTCAAAATTACAATAAATCATAAAAACATGATTGAAATCCAGAAGTATATGAGCGAACATCAATTTGAGCAATGTCATTTGTAAGATTTCAAAATTCCAGCCAAAGATGATTTGTTTTGACAGAACTCCTGGCTATCAGTCATATATTGAGGTTCAATATCTATGAATCCATAAAAATATAAGTCTTATGTCTATAATTCATTGATCGGTGAATCTGTATCTGAAGGACAACACAAGCGATGAGTAAATCATTTTTGTTTTCTTTGTTTACTTGCAATTCATTCATTCATTGAGTCATTCATTCATTTGTTGGCTTCCATTCAATGCTATTATTTAATAATGTTTTTTGACGATAGAAATCAATTTTTATTTCTATTAGTCAACAAAAAAGTGAAATTCAATTTATTTGTCGATTGGATTCTTAAGAAGAAAAAATTGTAATTTTCATGTCTTTCACTTTTTATTGAAAAGTATAACTGTGAGGGTCTTCCTCTCTATCTGTCTCTCTTATTCATTCTCAATGTCGGCCAAATTTGTCCAGGAATTTAAGCCACCATTCATTTTGCAAACTCTCCCTTTCCTTAGTATACAATCCTATCAAAAATAACTTAAATTTATTATATTATATAAATTTTCTTCAAACATAAGTTTGCTTTTATATTGGATTATAGACTGAGACGAAAATTTGATTAAATTTAGACGTCTTTTCTCTTACGAGAGAATCATTCGATACATTCGTCTTTCAATGTATTACAGACTTAAGTGATTTTCAAGTAATCAACTTTTATGTTCACATAATTTATTTCATATTAAATGTAAAGACAAAAATTTAGACGATATTATTCATTGAATTAGTATATATTTTTTCAAAAATATAGAGCACTCCTCTCTCCCTCTCTCCCAGTCATTGAATTTTTCATTTCAAGTCATGTATTGATTTTCAATTAAAAATTAAATTGAATTTATCAGTCGATCAGCCATTCATTTATTTATGGCTCAACAATATTTAGATAAATGAATAGTGAATTGTCTTTGTCTTTAGGATTAGATCAGAGACCAGAAGCCAATCAATAGTTGAAAAATGAATTTTTAATGACTACTCTTTTTCTCTGAAAGAAACGACTGAATTATAAATTGAATTTTCATTTACGAGAAAAAAAACAATTCGATTAAATTACTGAATCCATAGTTAGTGGAACAGCACTCTGTCCGGGACTCCACTAAATTGAATTCCCTTTTTTAACTACATTTTGCTTTTAGATCTCCCAAAAAATGCTTTTCGTTTCGACCATTCATTCATTCATTATATATCAGTCATTGAAGAGCACTCGACAACAAACAGACAGATAGAGCAGACCTAACGAGGAATTCCATGTTTTTTGCAGTCAGTCAGTAGTCAGCAAAATAAAGTCCTGTAGTTTTGATGATGAGATCAGTCTTTAAATAGAATTTGAGTGAAAAAAAATATTTTCAGTTTTTATATTCAATGCAGAACTTGTGCTCTGAATTCAGAGAATTTCTTTAGACATTCAATCAATAGGTCTTACATTAAAAACACGGAAATGGATTCAGAGTTGAAAGCCATTTAACAATATCTTCACTGAAATTATTAATAATAATCATTTAGTTTGATGTCCAGTCAATGAGGTTTTCCACTGTTTTTAGTGTTTTATTTGCTTTCAAAAGTGTTTTTCATTGCAATCAAAATGAAAAATAAATATCTGTTGATATCTATAGAAATAGGATTTAAAGAAAAACACTTTTAAAGACTATGGTATGAGTCGGTTATTAAATAACATTTTTCTTATATATTAGACTCCATTCTTCACCCGTTAATAACAGTCTTCGCGTCAATGTTTTTATGTGTATCCACTTTTCAGTGCCTTTTTTGTCTTCTTTTTTATTCAGTTAATAGACCGACAATTCCACAGAATTTCACTGAAAATATTTCTTAACTCTAAAATGACTTTATTTTGCTTTTTATTCTTCATTTGATTGCTTTGACTCTATTTTGTCATTAATTTTCTCTAAAAGTTTTATTATTTATTTTATACAAACTTTAAATAGATTTATGTTTTTATTTTATACACCAATTCTCTGAATAATTTTGTTTTTATATATTTTTATTGCATGTATTCTATACTTTGTATAACAAACTGTAAAATCTATACACAGATTGTTATCAAGTAATACCGGGTATAACCAGGGTGATAATAGCACAAAAAAATTGTATCAAATCAAAGTGTCTATTTTGGTTTAAGCATGGTCTTTTGTTATTGCTCTAAATGTGCATTGAGTTGAGAATAACCCCTCTTTATATCCTTTAGTCCCAAAGTATTGGTCATCCCTTCAATTATATGCCCGGAATAAGATTGAGAGAAAGACTAAGTACAGTTTTATTGTTAAATAAGCTCTCATTTAGTGATACATAAAAAATGATAATAATTCTGTTCGGTCTTCAAATCGGGAGAGAATTAGTGAATAACTGCTCCTAAATAGTTATATACACACAGAATATAACAGTATTTTATTCGTTTGAATGCAGAATAAGTGCAGAGAAGTTCTGAACAGAAGAGGAAAAAATGAATTTTATTTCTACTCTAGAGTTGAGTTGAGTTAATGGTATTAGAAGTAATGGTTTACTACTCCTAACCATTAAATGAAACTCTACTGAAGCTATTTATTACCTCTTTCACTATTCTGGTGATGCCGTTTCTGGCAATCCGCGCCCCTTTTTACTTCTTAACCCCCATTAAATCTGTAACTTATGGCAAAGAATAGCATTTATTCAGCTATTCGTCACTCATATAAACTCAGAATTGATTTCATCTCATTATTCAATGTTTAAAACCAATCTGAAGAGAGAGAGAGAGAGAGAGAGAGAGAGAGAGAGAGAGAGAGAGAGAGAGAGAGAGAGAGAGAACAGAATGGAAGGAACACGAACTCCAGTATCCCATCGAGTCTTTATGATTGTGTGCGAAATGAATGAAAAAATCCAAATTTGAAGAAAGTTTTTTTGAATTCTACTTTTTATGCAAATAAATTATATTCTTTTTGGTTCACAATTTGACTTACAGTTAATGAGGCGCTTAAAAAAAGTTCTTTCACTGAATGCTCGCATAAATGATAGTCTAATGAAAGACTTTCGGAAAAAATCGAGAAAAACTCATTGCTATACATAACGACGGAACCGATTTCTGACTAATTTTGAAACCAAATTAATGCCTATTCGGAGACTTTCAAATCAAATTTAAATCACCTATTTAAATTAAATTAGCCATAGAGTTAAGTGCTTCTGTTGCACAGGTTTTAATTGAATACAAAGTATTTTTCTTGCAATTAAATTCAGTAATTTTTGGAATTTTAATTATTTTTTATTTCAGAATTACTTTTAATTAATCTTTCGTTTTGTGTTTATTCAAAACAATTCGTTAATTTAATGTTTCAGTATTTGAAGGATTATTTGAGAATATTTTTTACTATTTATTATCCGTTTGATTGCTATTCAATTTGTGACACAAGAGTTCAAAAGTTTGAATTTTAAAACAAATGTATAGATTTTGTCTGTAATTTAATAATTCAAATGAAATCTTCTGTTCTTAGCTTTGGGTTTGATTTCACGCCGTTTTCATTCTTCACTTTATAATTGAATTCACAAAACATTTGTTTCACTGAATTGAATGAAAAATTGCTTTCAATAAGAAAACGAATAAAAAATATATTAAAGAATATTCTGATTTCAATTTTATTTAATTCAATGAAGAAAAATAATAAATGAATTTCTAGTCTTTAATGATAAGTATTTATAAATAGAATAATACTTTTTATTGATTTTTTTTGAACTCAAAAACATTAACTATTATTTAATAAAAGTGTAATTTAAGTCTTGAAATACACTCGAAATGTGAGTCTCAGTGCGAGCCTTATGTTTGAGGGGAGACCACAGAATCGATTTGGAAATCTTTCCCTCTTTTTTTAAAAGAAAAAATGTGTTAAAATTGTTTGTAACTGAAATGAAACTCTTATTATATAATGGAAAATAGTGGGTGTATTGGATAGTTTGACACCAGTATCGGTGGCATTAAGAGTGGTGTGCTGGTGTGTGTGCTGTGCCCAATCTTTGTATCGCACAGTCCAGTTAAAAGCCATTAAAGAGGCGGCAAAAGTGATATAAAGCCAGTGTTCAATCACTCAATTCTGGGCGAAATATATATTTTCTGATGGCTTAATAAAGTGTAATAATGTGTCCGTATATATGGAGGAGGAGTGGTATAAGTGAACACTGAGAGAGAAAGTCCTAAAAAGAAGTATTTCTAAAACTATTTGATTCTTCAAAATAGAAATATGAGTCAAACATTTGATTTGGGCATCAAATTGAATGAAAAAACTATTTTCTATTAAATCATTTCATTTTCGGCTCTCAATAACATTATATACCGAATAACACCGAAAGCTTTTTATCACACATTCCAGTAGTCAATACTCTCTTCAGTTTTTTGCTCGACTCAAATAAAATACAATTTTCCAAAGAGTGGACACATTTATCAGTGAATATACGAAGAAAAGAAAAGTCAAACAAAGAATGCGAAGAAAAACCAAAAGTCATATATATTTTACAGACAACAGAATCTCAAATTTGATTCTCAATACACTTCATGAGTGAGGAACTGCTTCTTACTCTTTACCGACAATTCTTATTATTGAATTTATTCTCTTTTGGGATCAAAAGAGAAATAAAAACAGCATAAATGGATGGCTGGTCGCCTAAATTTCTTTCATTTTGATCCAGTGGTCGCCCAGAATGAGTCCATACATTCATACTTTGGTCACATTATATGTTAGTCAAAAGAAGATATATTTAGGCTATTCTGAGGCTATTCTTACTCTTTTACTGGATATTATTCGTCCACAACTGACTTAAATATATTAAAATTGAGATTTAAGTGCACTCAACCATAAATTATCTGATTTTTGTTTGCCTCTCATCTGAAAAACAGGATTCATAGAAAATCCCTTCAATTGAATAATAATAATATCACAAATTCTGTTCGCTTAAACTTCATAAACTTTATTCTGCATCTCTCTCTCTCTCTCTCTCTCTCTCTCTCTCTCTCTCTCTCTCTCTCTCTCTCTCTTCACTTAAAAACTGTCAAACTTTTAATGTATTACTTTTTTCAGTTTAAAAATGTTATATAAAAATAGGTTTGAAATCGACAGCGAAATAATGTCTCGTCAGATGTGTAGCAGTTTTTTTGCAGAAGTTTTTTGTCTCAAAAATTCGAGTGAAATGAATGTATAATAAAAGTTAATAAAATATTTTGCTTAAAATATCAATAATAGAATTTTTTGCACAGAAATAAGTTGAGTCAAAAATTTTCGTTTCACTCCGAATATTATGTCTGAAATATTTTTAATAAAATACATGACTTATATGTTTGTCATTTGATCTGATATTTACGCTCTAATTTGCATTCATTGGATATGTATTGCAAGTATTGCTTTGCTCTCTGTATTGAACCGATAGTGAAAGATATTCTGTGCGAAGAAAAAAAATGAGTCCACTTTTGAGAAACTTATTTATAGTTTGAAGTCTATTCAGAAAAAAATATCGAACCGACACTAAAATTGCTTCAATTTTTTCTTCATTCATATTAAGTAGAATTACAACATTTTTTCAGTGCTATTCCTTTGTCTTTTAATTTGCATTTATATCGCAATGAATATTGTGTTTCACATAAATATGTATAACGAAAGACAATAACATTTATACATAATTCTGGTAATACTATAACACTATAAATGTATGACTAGTTTTTGTTTAATGCTTTACATTCATTAGGAATTCAATTGAATGCCTTTTTTGACAGAATATATGTCTGTATCTATTCTACTGTAAAACTGAAATCCTCTCAAAAAACATAAATAGCAGCACAACTTCTTTTTTAATGTGTGTTTTTTATGTATGCCTTATAGACGTTCCCCAATATATTTACGGGTATTCTTAGGTTTAGTTTTAATTATATTAACTTTAATACAAAAATATATAGAAAAAAAAGTTGAAATGAAGTGACAGCTCGTGTCAGTCAACTGTTTACTTAACAGCGAATATGCATTTTTTAGTAGTGATTAATTTTTCCGCTCTCTATCTGTGCCTTTCCCTCTTTCTATGACATCCCTCTCCTCTTTTTTTAAAGCATTAAATATTTGAAAACTACTGATATGTTTGTTGAATAAAACAATTTTCTGATTATTCTTTTGATTAACGAAAGTGTAAGAGAATAAAAAAGTATTATAAAAAATGAGGGCTGACTTCACCAAAAAAGAGTGTTGGCGTTTGTGATACAAAAGAGTAGTACGTTTTAGGCGTAAAAATCTTTTGTTTGTTTTTAATTTCAAATGTGTTTCGCTTTTTGTTTGTTTGAAAATAATTATTAATAACTGGGATTTGCACTCAAATATGGAATTAATCACGTTTTGGGACTTATATTTGAGTAGATCCCTGGTTAATTGCCAATTGGGCAAGAGTACATTAAGTGTATTGATGTTGCATTGTTCTCATTTGGCGATTATTTTTAATTGCTCTTTACCCTGGTGAATTAAGGACATTGATCGCCAGTGATATTGATCGCAATGTTATTAATTGCTAATGTGCACTTGGTCAATCGCAGAGCGCCAAAAAATTTCTTCGTATTAATTATTTTCAATTTATTTGCGATTATTTTTTCTCGCATTTGTTTCTGTCCTCGAAATGGGATTTAAGGGAAGAGTAGAGCCATTGAAAGCCATTGACTTTTTATGAGAACACAAACGATTCACACAAACAGCTCATAAGGGACTCAATTGGGACTCAAATCTTATTCAGATATCGTTAGAGACGATCACCAAAAGTATACTAAAACTGCGCTTTTTTTTGTTTCACTTATTATTGGAGAAACTGAACGCTAATTACAGATTCAGAGATAAAAACTACACTTTTTTTTCTCTCCCTTTTCTTTCCCTGACTTTTGCTTTGCCATTTATTTAGTGTTTCAGTCATTCATTCAGTGCTATAGAAATCGGAATTTCTGTCATTAGATTCGCAAACATTTATTTGAATGGAATTTTAATTCAATTTAATTTGAATTAAATGCAGATAAAAGTGAAAATCAATTTCCAGAATTGTTTTTAATGCCGCACACACTTAACATAACAGTAGGTCCTAGATTAATTATTCTGTTCTCAAAGAAAAAAAAGGAGAGGTATTGAAAGAAAAGTGCAATTTATAACAAATAATAAATAGATTTTTTTTTGGCGAAAAATTTCTTATTAGAAATTCTTTTGGCGCTCAGCCATTGGCACAACCATTGGCACAACCATTGGCACAGCCATCCGACTCAGCCGTCGAATTAGGCTTTGAGCGAATAGCGTTTAAAAAGGATTCGATTACTTGTCAAACACTGGACCGGCAAAAGCTAACAGTGCGGTCAACCGGAAAGTGTGCAATACATGCTATTCATTTGTTATGGTCAAGGTTATTCTTCTCGGGTGTGCTATCTTCACAACGGCATTGTGTCTTAGACAGATGATCAGTCCTTTGTATGCACTGTTCACTTTGTATCAGGCTCAATCAGTACTAAAGCATCTTGGCATTTACATGAAATGCTACTTCTCTTCTGTAGTGAAGAAAATTTCAATTTTCTGCTGTGTTTTTGAGATAAAAAAATTTGGGTCGGCGTTCAAGTTGTTAGTCCCCAGTTGTCGATTTGGTTTAATTCGCTCAAGGCACTTGTCTGTGCTTTCTTACACAATTAACTTACCCTGGTAGACTTACTGTGAGGTTTTGTTAGAAATAGAAACTAATAGAAAATAAATGAATTAAAGACAATATATATATAATTACATTATTCGGCGAATAATAACGAAAAAAATTGAGTCTTAATTGAAATAAGAGTCGAATAAGTCGTTTGTAAAGCCATAAGAAGTGATTTGAAAGTAAAATAAGAATAAAATTAGTGTTTCTATCAAATGATTGCGAAAATAAAAGTATTGAACAATTTTTTATTGCTGTGCAGTCTTTCGTTTTGGCTAATCATCTATTCTGTGCTTTTAGAACACAGTCTCTAATGTCTCCTAAAGAAAGATAGAGAACACAAATTAGTCCAAAGAGTGAACCAAAAAAATATACTCAAAGAAGAAAAAAAGAAAAAGTGATGCCTTCGCTAATGCACTGTTAGATAGGAAAGCGATAGAGTGTGAGTCAGTGCACAGTTGGCTATTATGTGATTCTTGGATATATAGTGTATGTATGTGTTTGGTCTAAAGTGTGTGTGTGTGTGTGTGTGTGTGTGTGTGGGTGTGTGTGTGTGTGTGTGTGTGTTTGTGTGTGTCAATGTGTGTCAACTCAGATAAAAAGTGCAGACAAAGTGCAAAGAATCACAAAAATTTTTGTTCGCTGTTTGTTATTCAATTGGCAGTCAATTTAGTCGTTTATTTCAATTTTATTTGATATACAATTGCTTTCAATGTGGACAGTACTCACTAAACAGCACACAATCCAATTGGACAGTAACTACAGCTACTGTATTTCAATTACTGATTGTGAACCGCAATTGTCGGCTATGCGTGCTGTGCTGTCTTGTGCTGTCCTCTGCTCTTCTCACTCCTGTGTCTCTCCATTCCTCTACTCTTCTAAGGCTGCTGTCACTCAATGAGAGCGCTGGTACTGCACTTATGGTCAGTGAGCTCTTCCTTAGACTCAGTTACTAAGACTATCACAAAATGATTGCTATCATAGCACTAGTCTCTGACCGTTGCCATAACAGCTCATACATCCAGAGCTCAATCAGACTATAATATTCAAGATCAAACGATAACCAAGATCGTCAATTAGATAGGGGTCAGTCATAAAAGTGCACACACTTTACTTATTATGAAACAGATTCTTATCGATCAGAGAAAACTTATTCGTATCCAAAAAAAAGTTGGAAACACTTATCGAATATAATTCATACTTAAGACATGTTTTGGACGATAAACCTAATGGTGATCCCCAGTAAAGAGAGGGAGGACTGGAAATAAGTGATATATATTTGACTAGTCTTAGGAAACAGTATTATTACGACAATTGTATACTTTGGTGTATTTAACCCATTAAGTAGTGCACAGCCATTATATTTGTTCATTAATTTATTTAAAGACTATATCAGACACAGAATTAAACTCACATTTTCGCTGTGAATACTAAGAGCTATTGTATGTGTGAGCCCTCAAATTGAATGGCAGCCCAATATAAAGCACAGAATGAACTGAAATTATTATATAATAAGAATATATGATTGGATGCAAATTAAATGAATTTGAAATAAAATGCATTAATAAAAGAGTTAAACAACAAATGGTGTCCCAATGTTTAGACTAAAAATTACTTTCAAAAGGAAAAGCTGAGCGCTCAGAATGAATGGCTTTTTATTCTCAAATGTATTAATTGATTAATTATTCAGAAGATAATGCAATTCAAAGGCAATACAACAAAACAGTGGAGTAATTATAAAAACTTTTCTGTTGATAATGAGATGATTTGATTAGTCATATAATAAGAATATATTTAATTCTGGCCTTTAATAGTGCACTGAATATAATTTTAATGGTTATTACAATTTTGAATAAATAAAAAATATATATATCTTAACCTAAATATTCAAAAAACATATAAACTGATTATGAACTGCTCTCTTGTGTCGCCGACACTATTGATATGGTTTTCCTCTTCTCTATTCAATAGCAAAAGAAGTGATTTTGATCTCATTTTCGAGAAATTCATTTTAAACTCCATTTCTTTTGCCGGCAAATCATTGAAATTATTGCTCGTCTCATATGATTCATGTGATATCATTATTTACTACAACCGAATCACTCCTCTCCTCTATTCCTCTCCAAAAGTCATAAAATTACATTTTGACTCTCTCTCTCTCTCTCTCTCTCTCTCTCTCTCTCTCTCTCTCTCTCTCGCATTTGTGTCTATTAAAAGCCAAAG
The DNA here is from genome assembly GCA_034699945.1 of Chamobates pusillus. Lineage (NCBI taxonomy): Eukaryota > Metazoa > Arthropoda > Arachnida > Sarcoptiformes > Chamobatidae > Chamobates > Chamobates pusillus. The sequence goes on from JAQGCQ010000331.1 coordinate 11,507, forward strand.
ACATTTTCAAAGTTCTCAATCGTTTTCCTCTTCATAACAACTCAATTGCATCACTCATTCTGTGCCGTGAATTGAAATTTTGAACGAAACTCAGAACTCATTTATCGAAATTTAATATATTGTATTCAATTCAATAAATTATATAAACCTTTCAAATACAGTGAACTATATATAAGAATATATATAAATTATTATAGATATCAATAGTCGTGTAAAATAAATGTTTAAATGAATTGATTCGTAAATTACTGTCAAAAATATATTCCAATGATTTGTATTGAAAACGACATATAAATAGAAAATTACGCCAAAAGGAAGAAAACAAAGAGATCAAAAAGCAAGATAAATTAGAATTAATGGCATTTTATTGGAGGCAAAACTCTCAGAATATAACATTACATTAGTTTCTAAGAAAACAAATCAAAGTTCAAAAGAAAAACAATTTTTAATTATCTGAAACTCGGAATAAATCTTATTATTTAATATCAATTTTCGTATTTTTTTTTCTGTTGTTTTATTTTTGTCTCATTTTTGTGTGAAAGTGAACCGAAGGCCACAAATAATAATTAATGTAATATAAAATAATTAGATAAACAGCGGAAAGGTATAGCGTGTGTCTGAGACAGTGGGTGCCATTTATAATGATTATAATATAATATGGATATAAATGTAAACGCAATCCAAGTCTAGAGTCTAACACTCGACCCACAGGAATAGAGTCGGTGCTGAAGAGAGAAAATCTTTGTTATTTTGTGACACAATATAACTCAGAGACAACACAACGAAGAATAATAATAGCGAACCGAAAAAAACAGTTGCGAATAACAGAAGGCTGTGGTGACCAACAAAACGCCAGGTCCTCACATCTATAGTGCATAAGAACTGTTGCCATAAATAATTAAAGGATGAAAACCCGTAGCAAATACTTTGGGATAAGTTTTAGGCGATTCTCTTTCTATTGGATCCTAATTGATGAGTAACTTAGTATCTAAAGCACAGCACAGACAGCTCAGCCTAAAAATCTAGTGGAAGAGTGGAGTAACAGAAAAAAGCCTAAACACACAACCAAACAGTTTTTTGTTTTGTTTGATAGTTTGGACGCCGACTACCAATTGTTTGTCGTTTGATCTGCCAATAAACCTGTGCTCTGTTTCTCTCTCTATGTGTGTGTGACTACCAGTCCTCTATTGCCCAGAAGTTGTTCTCTTCATTGATTATTTGTTCACTATTTTTTAGGCCAGGCTTTTATCCGACAACTCTTTAATCATTCAGTTTTTTGGTTCAGTTTATCGATAATTTTGTGATACGTTTTTACAATAAAAACTCTGAACTGTTTTGAAATTATTTTGAATTTCTTTTGTTTGGAAAAACTGTTCTTTAGATAAGACTTACATTTCAAAGGATTGCAAACGGATTTTCTCAGCAAAAACTTCACTTTATTTTGTTATATAATATTTGTTCAGAAAAAGAGAGGAAAAAAAATTATTTACAGGATTTTGTTTGGCGTAAATACCAGAGTCATATTCATAGAATAATCTAGATAACCTGACTTACACTACCTTTTCGTCAATAGAATCGATTCAAATGTATGTCAAGAAAAACGACAACTTATTTCTTATCTTATGATCAAATTTCATGCAATTAATTGCTATTCTGTGAGATATTTGAAGGAATGAATTCCAAAAAAATATATACATTTGCTGTATATTTATATATAAATAGGATTTTTGCAATTATTGGTACTTTCCATTTGTAACCATTTGTAACCCAATCCAATTACAGATTAAATTCTGTCTCTTTTTGGATCAGCTATTGATTTGACCTTTCGTTCAGTTTATACTTTACTCTTCTTTTTATATACAATATATACTTTTCGTATTTATTTCTGATTTAATTTAATCGGATTCTCTCTCTCTCTCTCTCTCTCTCTCTCTCTCTCTCTCTCTGCTGTCTCTCCCCTTTCAACTCTAATTTCTCGTTTCTATTTGAAGCACATCTTAAGTGATCAAAGATTTTAATGAATAAAAAATGAATTGAATTTAATGAGTGCTCAGAATTAAGAGGAGCGGCTCATTCACTAATAGAAGTGTAAATTAGAGCGAAATACTCTTTTGGTGAAAAAATTCAGTTTAATTAGTGTCGGAACGAAATAAAAAAAAGTTTTCTCATTATATGAGTGCATATATTAATAGGAATCCAAAGATTATTTGTTGGCATTAATTATTGAAATCAGATTCTCATTGCGAAGAAGTGATCCGTTTGTGGACTGACATAACTCTTATGATTAGTAAGAGATGACCAGAAATAACTTTTTTCAGTAGATATATATAAGTGGTGTTTGTGTTGTGCTGTGTATGGATGTACTACTCTTAGCACAGTTAGCAATAGATTGGAATTGCTTGATATGAAATCCCAAAAGAGAAGTGGAGACAAACGAACGAACGCCGAGGATATACATTGAATGAGTGCACAGTATTTGCCAAAAGAGAGAAACGAAGAGAAACCCGAATATAAATTACGAGTTTGTGTTACACAATAGAGCAGCAGATTTGTTAAGATATCTGCTAAAAGTTTTTGCTCTGCCATACGTTCAACTAATTAAGGGCTCGGAGAGGGAACCAAGAGAGGGATGTGAGCACTGGTAGCTACTGCTGTGCCCTAATGTTATTGCTTATTGGCCGAACGTAATAGAATAAAGGGCTGTGCAGTTGGCACACAAAAGACAAAAAATACCAAAAATGACCAAAACTTATAGACTAAATGATACCAATATAGCGCTCAACACATATAATATAATATCAAATAAAATAAAAGCATTTTTAGCCAAACATTACTATAAAAATTATCTTCAGCTACGATGACCTGTCTTGTAATACCAGCGCCGGTACCGCACCATATACTGCCGGAAAGCATGAAAGGGGGAAAGCCATAGCCATAGTCTTATAGTGCAGTTTAAGTGAAGTTTATATGATAGCCGTTATTCAAACGCTTTTTATATATTTTTCGCCAAATGTTTTCAAATCTTTGTGTCGACGAAACTCTCCGACAGTTTTTTGAGTCTTTCGTTATTTTTTGTGTCCTTATATTCAAAATCGATATTTAGAGCTCCGGAATATATTTTTCGGGCAGAATATTCTGCTTTTAGTACTAATGTAGAGAATATTCTGTGCTCTTCAGCTGAATATCAGAGGACAGACAGTGCAGTGAGAAAGAGAACGACTGCTCATATATTTATACATTCATTTATAATAAAAAAGTGTATATTTTGTTCACCAAAATTGAAAAAAAACAACACAAACACAGAATATAATTGTTTTAATGAAAATATAATTACGAATTCAAATCACATATAAATCTAAATAGAATTATGAAAAAAGCATTCAATGAATTAGTTTTTTATTCAATTAGTTTTGTGTTTTGTTTCTCTGCTTTTTTTGTTTGCAGACATTTTTAATTACCTTATCTTTAAAGCAAATTCTGAGTGACTTTCTATTGCTTTCAAAGAATAGAAAAACCAAAATATAGTAAACTATTTGATTGTTATTTGATTATAAAAACAGTTATTACGAGAAAAATCTAATTTGTATTTTTTAGACCAGACTTAATGTCAGTATAAATATTATTGTAATTCTTGTTTTAGGCATTAAAAAAGCACCAAAAAAGTTGGTTGGTGCTATATTGGTAACATTGGCCTGTATTTTGCCTAGCTCAGTGGAAACCTCCGTCACATATGTCGCTCATATTTTTATCTACTCTATCAAAAAGTTTTCAGAAGAGAAGAGAAAAGAAACTAAATTTTCTTTCAATCGTTTTCAGTCAACTTTTTGCTAACAATTTTTCTTCGAAACACTTCTTAAACGCTTTCTCTCTCTTTATTTTTTGGTTGAATTTTTTTTGTCTCAAAATCAATACTTTAAGAGACCATTCGATAGGACTCTTCTATTCTTATACTTTTCTTCTAATACTTATAGATTTTTTTGTTTCAATACTTATAGTTTACTATAACGAGTCTAATCATAATCAGTCTCTCTCTCTCTCTCTCTCTCTCTCTCTCTCTCTCTCTCTCTCTCTCTCTCTCTCTCATGTGTTTTATTCTTAAGAAGAGTAGAAAGACTTTACTTTTATTGGTTTCATAATAGCTTTGAAAATAAGTTTTATTATTATAATACTCGAAGCAATCGTTGATTGTATTCTCGATTAGAGAATAAATGTTCGCAAAAATATTGTGCAAAGTTTTTGCTCAAAAATCGGAAGTGATTTGAAAATAT
>JAQGCQ010000332.1:0-15773 GCA_034699945.1 Chamobates pusillus
TTTTACTAATTTATTAATTGTAGAAATGGTTGAAAAGTTGCCAAAAAATATGCCATAAACTCAGCTCTCGATTAATATTTGATGGAATCTATTCATAAATGTGTTGACAAATATTTTGCCTCTTTTTATGTCTTATTAATATTTTATTGATTTTTTGATTAAATTATTTTTCAAATAAAAATTCAATGAAAACTGAGATTTTAGTGAATGTCTCAAAGAATTAATCAATTAATAGGAAAATCAATACAAACCGCTATTAATTGGGAAATACATTGGTTTTGGTGTTAAAAAAAGTCAAAATTATATAAATAAGGGTCGACTCAAATAAATTATTATATTATGGATTGGGATTAAATTGAATCAATTGAACGGTTTATTGAATAGAATTGTATTTACAAGAATTGATTTGAGATTTATAGACAACGTCTGGTCCTCCGATCGGGTCTTTTATCAGATTTTAGACAAATGAGCAAAAAATGCAAAATTTTCATATGTTTTGTTTGTCTCAAAAATAAATCATTGGTTAAAAGAAATATATAAACAAATCATTCGATCGATTATTAATTTAACCAAACATTTAGGACTTAACTTTCAATAAATTCAAACATATTTTTGGGGATAAACTCCCAAAATATTCTGAGCCTCGGATTAAATCAACGAAAAATGAATTTGAATTAAAAAAAATGAGAAAAACTATTAATTTTGAAGAAATTTCTTTAATTTCAGTTTAAAACGATTTCAATTTTATATAACTTTAAAAGAGAGCGAAAATTAAATGAAATTAAATTTTGGTTTCGAATTGAATTTTAAGTGAGTTTTAAAACTAAGGTTTGTTTTGCTATTCGTTTATTCATTTGATTTACTCTTAGAGCAGAAATTCAAAAGAAAACTGTTTTAAAGAAAGAATTTGTTTAAAAACTGATCTGAAGAGAGGTCTGATTTATATACAAACGTAAAGTTAATCGAAAAGAATTTGAAATTATTTGCAGTAATATATCGATAGAAAATTTAAAATAACACTTTCCCTAAGAGTATGCCCGCAAACAACAGAATCAGTGCGATTCCCAACACCTGTGGAGTCAATGCTAGGCCTGGAGTGGTGGCCAACTTCTGTGATGACGAGTCCATCAGTTTATCGCTACCAGACATTGAGGAACTGATTGGACTTCGGATCCTATGCTTTAGTCCGTCTTCTTTTAACTGCAAGTTTTCCGACCGAATAGAAGCCAACTCTTCTCTCAAACGTTTGTTTTCGTCCACCAATTTCTTGACGTCATCTCCTTTTTCCGGTAAAACACAACTTTCTTCGGTAATACTCTGAAAATTTTAAACATAAATCAATAAATAAATCCATAAAATAATTAATTTTAAGCCAAAAAATAAAATAGAAAAACAATGCTTTTTATGCTTCAGTGAACTCAAACTCAAATTGACTCAAAATTTGATGTCTTTCTCCTTAATATTAAATCAATTGTTTTATAGACAACGAAATGAAAAACAAAACAAATATTTCAAATATTGTGAACTTCGAGTTTTACGTCTCATTGATTTGAATAAAAGCCTCAATTAATTCAAATAACATTAGATATAAATGAATGAAAAGTGAGATCACATTTCATGAAATGTCTGAAACAGTGTTTTATATAACTTTATATCGATTTGTATTGAATTTGAAAAATAAAGAATTTATTAAAAATTATCCGAAAATAAATCGAACGAAAAGTGCGGCCATAAAACCAGAAAAGAAGGCAATCAATAGGGGAAGGGTTTCAAAGATTACCGCATTATTGGTTGAGTGCGACGACATATTCATTGTGGAGGCGGGGGTTGCCGTAGTGGTACGGGTGTTGCCGATGTCACTTCCATTGGCCGGCATATCGAACACACACTTCAGTTTTGAATCCATAATCGCGTCCGGAGTCACTTCTTTCCACTAAAAAAAATTTAAAATCAATGAATAAAACAATCGATTCATTCGATCACTTAATCAGACATAACGTGAGATAAAAATATATAAAAAATGTTAACTCATCTATAATTTGGTTCTTTTGGTTCTAATTATCAAAACATTTTCTGATTTAAACCCAGAAAACGAGTCATTTTAAATGAACTCAAAATTAATGGAATGCTTGGGAACCGATACTAAGACAAGGGGTGGGAAGAGTTTAATCCTAATCTAAAGTATAAGACTTAGTGTATGATTAATACCAGATTTTCCTGATTGATGTCTCCTTCGGGTGCGAACATCGTCTGAACCATAAACTTATGTTTGTTTTTATCATTCAAGTTGTCTAAGTCTACGGGTTGTAACATAACAGCAATAGTGGCGGATCCGTACGCCTCGAGGAGTCCATTATTAGGGCGAACGCAATACCGCTTCGGAGCCGTTGTCTTCACTTTGAAACAGACGCGCCGTTCGGAGGGATTGGTCAGCTTTAGGTATGAGGTGACCACATCCGTAAATGGACCTTAATCCAAATTAAAATCATTAATTAATTATTGTTTTATAATTTAATTTCAACTCAAATCGATTATTAATATGGCTTTAAATTAAGCGTACAATTAGTGTATTATTTTTGTGAATGCATTCAATGCTAAAATAATATGAATAATCAGCAAAATATTTGAAAAATTGATGATTTGTTTAAATTTTCAAAACATTTTATAAAAATAAATAAACGATTAAAACATATTAAAAGCCAACCTTTAAAATGTAATTCTGACTTCGGCTCCAAAACCAAAATCTGTTCGGCTTTAGACATAGCTTTCAATTAAATTAATTTGAAATACGATTAAAACAAATAGTAAACACAGTCTACAAATAATTGACAGACATTACAGGCATTACAGCATTGGATGAGGTCTTCAATACTTTTTTCAATACAAATCCGTTAATGCATTCAACGATTGCCTGCCTTTCACTCAATAATGAGAATAACGCCAACACTCGACCCAAGCCTTGATCTGCGCATGACTTCAACAAAACACAACAAACACACGATTAACACGCTTTACATCAAACCTTACATTCAAACCATTCACTAAATCATTCACTTTTTACCGCTTTTACCGATATTTTAATCCATTTGTTGGCCAAACAATGCGTCCGTTGACTGACGACGAAACGGTAGTTGTATTCGAGAAACTCACCAAATAGTATGTCTTTTAAATCTCTTTAAACATTAATTTTAATTGAATTAATTTTGTGATCATTTAGTATCGGAGATAACGTCCGTCTTTTGATTTCAAGACCTGATGGCGTCTATTGTTTTCGTCTTCATTGCGATCGAGTCTATTATTGCAGCGAAAAAATGTTGAAATTAGCGGCGAATATAAGTAGAGATCAATTGATTTCTTTCGGCACATGTTTTGGCAAATTCTCCAAAACTAAGAAATTTCGTTTACATATCACTTGTCTCGACTTCTTAGCCCCATATGCAAAGGTAAGCCTATCCTTTACCTTCAAAAACAATTGTGTGTTGAAGACATCCATTAATTATTGTTTTATTGATTGGTTAGCATAAAGTATGGCTTAAACCTAATGCCGAACAACAGTTCCTTTACGGAAATCACGTTTTAAAGTCTGGTTTGGGCCGAATAACTGAAGGAACTGATAAATATCAGGGGGTTGTCGTCTATTCAATGAATGATTTGCCGCTTGGGTTCGGCGCTACAGCGAAATCGGCGCTCGAATGCCGTAACTCCGACCCAATGACTATTGTTGTGTTCCAACAGTCAGACATTGGAGAGTATCTCAGAAATGAAGACCACTTAACATAACACGGGTTGACATCACTTAACATTCTTTGTTTAGTTTTAGTTATAAGTGTTTTAATCAATAAAAAGTATTTTTCATTTAATATTTTGACAAAAATCAATAAAAACCCGAAATATTTGTTTCACAAAATTGACGTTTAATTTAATCAAGCTCATTTTTACAACATTTATAAATTCTATTCTGATCGCTTCTACCATGGACATGGGCAGATTCTACCCTGGACATATGGTTTGTATTAAATATCGATCAAGTTTTAACATTTTCAAAAATATATTCCATTTTGTGTCAATATAATTATAAAATGAACTTGCTTATTTCAATATTCCATTATTAATCAACTCGATTCCAAAAATAATAAACAATAAATGATCGAATAAATGACCTAGCTTTGAAAAAGTACTCAATTTAATGTTTTATAAATAAATATTGAAATGATTTCCAAATTAATTACAAATTGTAGATAAGATTAATGAATGGTACTTGCTCATTTGCTCAAATCAATTATTTATGATTAGGTCATTTAATCGATTGAAAATAACGGAAACAAAATGGACTTGGTAAAATACTAAAAATTATAATATTAGAGCGCATTCTGTCATTTAATTGGATTAGAATTATGTTATTTAATATATTAATAGATTAATAGTTATCATAACCTTTGAATCGTATTTATTGCTGAATATCTTAAGTAAAATAAAATCATCGAAAGTATTGACGATTTGCTGTATTTTTAGTATTTTGTGATAAAAACATTTTTCAGTTAATAATAATCAAAAGCATTATTAGGAATGACATTGAGATCAAGGCTTTCCATTCAATCTGTTCCTCAATTATCTGATGTCTCTAAGCATTCAATTATTTAGAGGTTCGCCACAACTGTTGAAGAAGTTCTAAAATAATGTATATTTTATTAAAATACGACTGAATTTAAAAACAAAATGAGTGAAAAAGAAGATAATTCGTTGAGACTCAGGAAAACTGAAAAGTCGACAGAAGTGACAACCGATTCAAAATCGAATATCACAACAATTTTATACGATCCGTAAAGTTATCATGCTAATTATATTTCAATTGCTTGTATTGATATTAAATAATATTTTTAGATGTCATGAAATAAAAGAATCACTTTTAAGTGAACCGAATGGTACCACAAATTACCGAGGACTTTTGAATTTAGCTCTCGTTTTATTGGTATTTAACATTTTTGATTATTTATTAATTAACCTTACTTAAAATATTAGTCAATATAAGCAAATATTCAATTGAACGTAATTTAAATATGAAATAAATTATTAAAATTAAATTATTGATCAAACTTTTGTGTTCAGGTTTTGTCGAATGCGAGGGTAGCCCTCAATAATGTAATTCAATTCGGAATTTTGATCGATCCGTTCAAATGGGTGGACATATTCTTAGAGAATCCTTTATATCGGCCCACATTTATACTGGTATTGGCTCTCAATATATTCATATCGACTGCACTTTATATCGAAAAAGTTGTGTTCAAAGGAAAAATTTCTGAAGAAAAGGCCGAACGACTTATTGTCTCAAATATTGTCATTATTTTGATTTCTCCAATAATTGTGAACACATTTTTTGTCTGCAATTTATTGCTTTCATCACTCGTTTGTGCCGTTTATTCAGTAGTTTTGCTTAAACTTATTTCTTACCATTCGGTGAACTATTGGTGCAGAACTGGTATCAGATATGGAAAACCAATCGATAAAACAAAAATTAGAATAAAAGAAGTGTATTTGAAGGCACAAGGTCAATCTGATGACAAATTAGTCAAATACCCTGAAAATCTGGGAATTTTGGATATCTATTACTTTATGTTCGCCCCAACCCTTTGCTATCAAATCAATTTTCCGCGAACTCAGAGAATAAGAAAGAGATTCGTTTTGAAGCGACTCATCGAATATGTATAATATTATATCGTATTAATTACCTTGGTAACTAATCAAAATTATTTTTCAGTTGGTTTTAATGCAAATTATTGTGGCTTTAGTTCAACAATGGATTATTCCGGCCGTTCAGAACTCATTAACACCATTTCAAGATATGGAATTCTCCAAGATCATATCGAGATTGTTATTACTAGCTGTAATTGAACTAGATCATTGCTCAATGCCTTTAACTTAATATTGCAATATTTGTGCCCAAAATAGGTTCCCAATCATATCGTTTGGCTTTTATTTTTCTATTCATATTTTCATTGTTTTATGAATCTTACGGCAGAACTCTTGAGATTTGGTGACCGCGAGTTCTATCAGGACTGGTGGTACGACTCCTCTCACAAATACTTATTATTATTAAATTGTTACTAATTTATTATTTTAATGAAGGAATTGTGAGAGTGTCGACCAATTTTGGCAAAAGTGGAATATTCCTGTCCACCGGTGGTGTGTCCGACATTTGTATAAGCCATTAGTGTACCGAGGTTATTCAAAATTTCAGGCCTCGTGCGCCGTATTTATTGTCTCCGCTTTTTTCCACGAATATATCGTTTCGATCCCATTAAAAATGTTGGAGATTTGGTCGTTTGCAGGAATGGTAGCACAGGTGCCCTTTGCTATATTTGTATCCAAATATATGAGGGGTCATTCCGCTAATGTTGCCGTTTGGTTGTCTCTGATTATCGGTCAGCCACTGGCGATACTCATGTATTACCACGACTTTTATGTAACACAAATCGTTAAATAAATATTAATTATTTTAATTTCAATTCAATTTCATTGAAAATCAATTCAAAGTTAATATTTTATTCAATTAAAATGTCTTCTCTTTCTGTCATTTGTTATCAATGATTATCATAAATATATTCTTTATTTCTTCCAATCATTGAATGAATTGACAAAATTAATCGTTCATTAATCGAATGTCACATAAATTAATTGATTTCTAAACAAACAATAATGCCCTTACTCAAATTAACTAAACTTGAAAAGAATATCAAGCTACTTTGATAATATTGATATCAAATTGATATAGAACAGACTTTAGAGTGGATTAAACTAATGGATTATCTAGTTAAATACAAAGCTTTCAATCCCTAATTCAATAAATAGTAAAAATGTGAGCATTAATTATACGCTTTTAACTCCTCTTTTCTAACAATTAAGTTAACCCTCTCTTTAATAAAAAGCTAGTGATGTTTATTCAAACCGAATGCTTATTAGCAAGATTTCTTATCAAGTTAATTTGGATTAAAATATGAAAAGTTGAGAAAAAAATATTATTTGTTCGGATATAAAAACAATTTGAATTGAGAAACAATTGCGTAAACAATCAATTTTATCGTTTCATTAAGTTTTCAATTGAACACAATTTTGAAAATGAAAAGCATTACTAATGTGACGACTGATTATTTAGTGACTAATTTATATATGACTCTCCATAATATAGTATCAAGGTAACTTCTTTAGTTCAAGTTCAATCAAGAAAAATTGATACCATGATGGTATTAGTAAAATACTAAATGGATACCACAATATGAACTAGTCAAAAAGTATTTTGTTGTCCTAATAATTGAGATCCTAATACTGGAGTCCAATATAGTGTCCAATTTCTGATAAATACAATGTTATAATAATTGATTAAATAAAATTACCTTTATTAAATCGGCATTTCATCAAACCAAAAGATATTAATCTTGATGATTTAATTATCTAAATGAATGGTTGAATTTGCTCGCAATTATTAGCAGATCTTCATCTTTTATGAATTTAATTCATATCTCAAGTGTTTTTCATTGAATTTTTCAAAATTCTATTTTAAGACAAATATTTGCTTGACTTTGAAATTTTGAATAATTTCGAGTATTTATAAATTGCCTTGTTTCTATAAACTGAGTTTTCTTTTAATTATTCCTATAAGACTATAAGTAATTCAAATATGGAATAAATAAGTATTTGTTGAGCAACTGATTCGTCATTCAATAGCATTGCAATTATTCATGAGTTTCGGTGAAACATAAACTCAAAAGAATCCAAATGTTATGAATCGAGTTCTCAATTATATGTGCTTTCATTCAAACTAATAATAAATGCATTGAATTTTGAAGAAATGCCAGAATAATGTATTTGGATCTACCCGTCTTAATAGTGGTCTGTGTGTCCACTTTATTGCTGTTAATTTGGTTTGTGATTTGCTGTTTCTGTAAGTGTTGCTGTTGGGAGTGTTGCTGCTGTTATACCCAACAAACTATTGTCTGAATAATTCAATTATAGTCTATTGTCGGCAAACAAATCATTTGAAGCAATCAATTGAATTATAGGTATTTTTTTAAAACCCAAGTTTTCAGTCGATTTACTCAACAATTATTAAAACTCTTTTTAAGAAAAGTTTGAATTTTATGATAAGGTTGTGATGAGTGAAGTGACCGCTAAATAAATATCTGACTATTTATTAAATGGGCAAACATTGAACGGTTATATTTGTTATTATTGGCATATCATGTATTTGCTGAGGACTCAGAATAAACGGAACTTCACTCTCGACTACAATAATAGAAGAGGAGAGTCGAGTCAACTCCAGTCAACTCTGGTCTGAACTGCAAATTAAATTATATTTTATGCTAATATTACACTCAGTTATGCTTTTCTAAGAGATTTACTGTTTATGACACCGGCAGTGAAGTCAGTGCAGTGATGGTAATACATGTATACAGAGATACTTAGACTTTAAAATCATCGTTAAGGCTATTTGTGTATTGATAGCCGCTTCGGATGCGCCACACTTTCCAGCACTGCCTCTAAAGGCAGAGCCGCCTCTAAATCCATTAAATCCCTCCACAGTTAGACATCGACTGCTATTTTATCGATTACAGGTCTCAGGAGAGGAGTCCCATCTGCGCCAAACCAAAACCTGGATCAACCTCTTGAATGCTTCTAAAATTGAATTTACTCGATTACGCTATTACACAGCACAGCACACATCTCTCTCTCTCTCTCTCTCTCTCTCTCTCATCCCTTTCCAATTCCTTAGTAAACCAATAATAATGAAAAGATCTCATCTTAACAACTGATATGACAATCAATTACATCAGAAGAGATGGAAAGCAATAAATTTTATTCAATGTTTCAATCGATTATTTTATTTGTTTTTTGGAAAAAAAACTATTTTGAAGTAAAAAACAATAGAAACGAATGAAGTGATACTCTCTTTGAAATGAGAGGAATAGAGGACTAGAACTCGACTATAATTGTATGACTCGAATGTCTATATTAACAAAAAATTATGGTTTAATCTCTTGTGAGTACAGTTTGTTTGTCAATCCAATGGAAGTGTGGTCGCCGTGAGGTCGGCACGTGTACTAAGGATATGCCTCTCCAATCTGATGACCAAGCTGCTATAGGGGACTCTCAACTTATAATTGACATCATTTTTATCCAAACAATAGAAATGTTACGCAGTGTTCTATAAGTGAACAAATGATCATGCTACTATTCTTTTACAATATTATTCTAAAATTTAGAGCAAAACAATTAAATATAACTTATAAAATGAATGACCAAAGAAGCATGGTCATTTACATTCTCCAATATAACAAGATTTTCAATAAAAATATAGATTTGAAAGTATTTTTGGAGTAGTGCTGATCAATGTGTTGAGACTTACACTGGTATGGTATGGATGAGAGGGAGCACCAGAAATGCATCCGAAATACATGACAAGTGATGTAATTTTATGGAACGGTTCGTAAGACTAGTAGTAAAACATCGGTTTATATAACATAACTGAAAGTCAATCTAATTATTTGAATGCTGTGCTCCGATAGAGTGAAGCCAATCAACGGCTCACTCGACTCTCGTCGGCATTCTTTTGAACCATTACTTCAGTTTCTATTATATATTACATAATATTATACATAACTTAATATAATCTCTCGATTTCTGTAAATAATTTTAGAGTCGTTTCATAAAAATTAATTCAAAGTTTGGAATAACTTTTGTTTGGCTTTTGTTTGAGAGGTTAAGCGTCCAAAACGTGGTTGAGATAAGCGATATAACAGATGGCCAAACGCAGGATCTCTATTTTGGATAACTTCTTATCCGGTGGTAAAGTCGGCAAAAGATGTCTTAACTCAGCGAAGGCTACATTGAAGGCCTCGACTCTTATGCGTTCACGAGTGGCGTGCGCTAACCTATACTTCTGTGTCGCTCTTCTTCTCCGTCGGCGTTCTTCACGAGTCAAATGTGTTGTTGGCGTTGAAGTATTGCCATTTGATGAGCAATCATTGGTGACTCCGGTTAAGGACCCGTTCCTACTTCTATTGTGGCAATTATTTCGACGCGAATTTGTTTGACGTATTTGTGTTTCACAGTTTGAGACCAGAGTTGAGGGACTTATCATTGTTTGCAAACCAGTCGGTGATGAACCGATATATGGCACCGGAGTTGTCGGCACTCCATTCAAACCAATACAGTCTTCTTTGTCAAAGTTTTTTCTTGAAAATGAGATGACACCAGAATTTGGATCAAAATTTGCTGAATTCGTATTTTCGATGTTAGCGTTTGAGTTCACACCAAACGAATACATGTCTTCACTGTTCACCTGATTGTCATTAAAATGTTTTATTCAAATACTTTAATAATTATTTTAACTGTTTTTATAAGAATTAACACTTGAGATAAAAAAATGTGGGAATCAGTGCTGAAGTCAACCACTGCTTCCCTCCACTTATATATCTATTGTATGATAAGAACAAATCAAAGAATTATTAGATTTCAGTCGACTTGAGATTCAAATTTCATTAAAATGTGATAAAAATGTTCGACAAAATTCTGAAATGTAATCAAAACACAGTTTTATAAAATAAATGTGAAATAAATACGAATTCAAATGCTGTGAACTTTACATAAACAGACGAAAGAAGAAAATATTCGGTAAATAAAGATTGACTTTTTTAGACACTGTCTGCGATCAGTAATTAAGTTATAATAAGTGCTGATAAACAACACATTATTTGATGAGTTGTCGAAAGTAATAAACAGTTTCTTTAGAGTTATCAGAGATTATCACTCTTTGAGTCACTTCCAAGTTATCACTCAATGGGTTTGCCGTTCATTTCAGCACAAAATCAGTTATAAAACTCCTTAAATACTAATTGAAATAAAATGTTATCAAAAAATAAACGTTGAAATTAATTAACATTTATATCAATAATTCTTTTTGAGGTAACAATAGTAAGCATTTGATAGAAAATAAAAACAAATTTCACACAATTTTAGACTCGGATTTCGATAAAATTTTCAAATCGTTTCAAATTGACTGCGATTTAGATGTGACCGATAGTACACTCGTAGAGCACTGATAGACCCGTCGCTCTCAACTCAAGCGAATCCAATGAAATATTGAGATCAGGGAGTATTTCACACTAGAATTCTGTTCTAACGGGACTTTTCTGATCACTAATAAGTTTTGGTAACTCTCAAGGGCTCAATATTAACATAAAGGACTAAACGGATAGGTCTGACACCGGACTAATACAGGACTAACACAGATAGACCTCATAACACATTTAGACAATTACTCCAATTCTGATCACAAAACTAAATGAGTCACAAAATTCATCAGTTTTTTGGTGTCAATAATCAATTGCAATGAAGTGTAGCACAAAATGAGCCAGTACAATTTAGGACCTAAAAGGAGTGGCCTTCAAATTATGACCAATCAATTGGTAGAACATTTTTAAAATTATCTAGATTATGTGCATATTATAATTATCTGGATAATAGTGATCAATCATTCAATTATTTTAAGATAAAAAGAATTGAATTTGAAATTAAAGACGCGTTAACTCTAATTAAGAGTAAATAAAAACTAAGGGATGATATGGGAAATGGAGAAGGCATGGGATGACCCCAATTAAGTCAACTCCAACTTTATTTAATGTAGAGTTAGAACTATTCATTGGTATTCGTGAGTTCAGGGAAAGTGATGTCTATTTAATGGTATAGTTTTAGTTTATCGGTCGGTTGATTACTGTTGAGCAGGAACAACTAATTATATGAGGAGTCGTGTCATGTCTGTGTCTGCTATGGCTGTGCAGTCTATAGTTGGTCTGCTATCAAAATAGTTGCATCGAGTGATACACCACTAAATGAGAGAACTGTTATTCCAAGGGATGGATGAATACTTTTTTGATCACAAGTGACAGATGGGATGCATAGCAAAAATAGACTTAACTATGGCCTTCCGTCAAGCCCTGTGCCCATTCATAATCCCTTTACGTTTGTACTGACACTAACTGCGAAGAGTCGCCAGAATTTAATGCATTGTATTTTGACTGACAATAAAAGCAAATTTCAATTTGCATTTCAACTATTATTGCGTTTATTATCAGATCAAATGACTTCCAATACTTATCCATAACTTTTAATACAATTATCACTAACTTTAGAATTACTTTTTATATTCAACTTTTAGTCTCAAATAACTTTTTTGAGTTAAAAACTTTTTAATAAATAGTAATTTACAGGAATTAATATTTTACTTTTTAAAAAACAAATATGATTTACATAATGTTCTAATAACTTATATGAAAATTTGAACTCACCTTTTCTTTACTGATGTGAAAGCCATTGGAAAAACTATTTAATATTCCATCGATTAATGAATTGTTCACTCATTTACATAATTAATTGACAATTGATTTGAAAGGTATGGCCATTGTTTGCATTTTATGGCTTTCATTAACCACTTGTGATAACAACCTCTGAGTGAATGAGAAGAGAGGATGAGTTCCTATATATTACATATTCCTGTATTCATGTAGAGTTGGCCCGAAGTATTGTGCAGTTGTCGACCAATCAATTGAGACTATCATACGATCGATGCAACACATCGTCGAACCAGATTTAACGCACACCACTCAAAGGAGGCTCTTCTTATATCGACTTTAATATCGAAATTCGATTATTTTAATACTTCGATCGCTTAGTTTTCAAAATTAAATTTAAGTCAAAACCATCTTATTTTGGGGTCAATTAGACATTAGAAGCAAATCTATAGAGATATGATCTTGCTAAAAATCATTTTTCACACTTTTTATTGGATTTAAATTTGATTAATCCATTTCTGGATTCATAAATAGGGAAAAGGATATTATTATCTCTGAATTGATTTCAACATTGAATTGTTTATTCCATGAACTTTATCCTCAAATTCTATCACAAATCAAATGAAGAATCAAATTCAGTGATAAAAGAGTCGATCTTTCAATTTATAAAATTAATAATAATTATTATTTCTTGATTTAAATTAAGTAAAAGAAAGGGTAAAATTTTATTTGACTCAATCATTCAATCGGATATATCTTATAATTTTCAAATAAAGAGCAAAATTAGAGTTTAATTGAATTTTTGCCAATTCTCTTAATTAATGAACTTATAAATTCTGTCCTCAAATTTATTCTAAAGATTTTTTTACGAATTAATTGATTGAACTGAATATCGATTAGATTTACAAGAATTTGATGAGTCGACCATGAGTCTACCCCCACCCTAAGTCGGGGGTTGACCATTACTGTCGTTAATTATAGTTATTTAAAGCAAAAACTTAATTTTTCAATTTTTGTTTTGTTTTATTCATTGATTACAAAATTATTCATTTGTTGTCTTCTTTTAAATTTTATAATTCTTGTTCTATTACTTATAGACTATAAGCAGGTATAACTTCGTGTTTTGATTTCAGGGAGGGGGTCAGGGGTGGTACAATGGCGGACAAGATGGTGGCCTCCCATAGACGTAATGTTAAAATGTTTGAAAACTCGAGGGGTGGGCTATACCTGTAATGTTAAAATCGTCCAAAATCTCAGGGAAGGGGTATCCCATAGACGTAATGTTAAATTTTTGAAGCCAGGGAGGGTGTAAACTAGCTGACCCCCTCCCTGAAGTTATCCCTGATATAAAATATTATGAAACTTATATTTGAACCAGGAAGTCACCAGGAACAGGAACGGGTATACAAGAGGTTGAATATTTGTTGGGAAATTTTGGTGCCATTAATGCTAAATATTTTGAAACTTAAGAGTATTTGAAAATTTTCCGCTTGAAAATCTCAGAATATCTTAACCATGCTACTTTGGCTATATATCGGCTATACTCCCTTTGGTGAGCTCTGGTTTTAACTATAATTCATAATTGTTGAGAATAATATCGACCATAATTACCACTATTACTACCATAATAACCACAATAATTGTAAATAATAGTAATGTTATGCCCTATTTTTTGTTCTTGATATTTTTCTGTGAAAATTGTAATATATTTTGTTTAACTTTCGATAGTCAGTAACTATTGTGGTGAACAAGATAGTTTTTATGATAAGACATTATAATAAAATAAACTAAGAAAATATTATATTTTTAATTGAACTTGCTCAATTAATCTGATATTCTGTAAAGCATAAATGATATACAAGCAAATAAGCAAGTAAAATTGCCAATGGTTAGAATTTTAGTTCAAACAAATGTAATGTATTGGTTATAAGCCATGAGATGTCACACTATTTCAGATTTTCCGATAAAACGAAATGTTTTCGAGAGATAACAAAAAGGATATTTTTTTGGTGGAAACAAATTAAATGATTTATTGATGCAATAGATTGAGTCAAACCATAATTATGATTGAAATACTTCTTACAAATAATTATTTTTATTTACTAGATCCAATCTAAAAACAATATTGAGCAACATGATTTCCTTCTCTCCGACCCTCCCTTTCCATTCAAAAGATACTTTAAGTAAAAATCGAGTGAAAACTTGAAATAAAACCGCAGACAAAAGATATTGAATTAAAAACAAGTTTTTATTAAAAATGAAATATTTGTTTATATTTATGAAAAACTCTCATTGTTTTATTCAACCCTTCCCTTGAAATAGTTCTTTGAAGCTAAGCATCTAATATGAGTATTAGTAGAAAATAGTAAACCCGAGTCCTTGAATGTCGGCCTCCACTGTCACATACTTTTTAATACTTTTGAAAATTGCAGTCAAATTTGGAAATAGAATTGAATTAAAATACCAAAACATTTCTCATAATTTGAGTCACAAATCATAAAAATTATTTGAAAAAAGTTTTATTCGATTACAGAATAGGAGTCATCGCTTAAAATAACTCTTCATATGAGTAAAGTTATGCATCATTTCATTCAAACCCCAAATGAATCGCTTCTTTCAATCAAATAAAGTCATTGAATATAATGAGAGAAAAATCGTTTGAGACTTTCAGCGAAATATGTTATCATTTATTCGGTTATCATAATTGAAAATCAATGACTCAAAGGATTGCTCACAAATAAGATAACGCTTGAAAAATGACACTAATCTTACAGTTTATTAGGGAAAGCCGTTTTCAAGTGAATGCTAACGTGTGGTAATTTACCTTGTAATTATTAATGTCATTAAAAAGTAATTTCAAACAATAACCAAATGTCCAATGATTTTGTGCCACAAATACTAATGTTGTTTACTTTCTATCAAAAAGAAAATTCTTTAATTAATAACTTGTTTTCGACATTCATTGCCGACAAATAACTTAAAACATTTCTCACTGAAAGAGAATTTCTTATTTATCTGATTAAAGGATAAAACAATTATCATTTGAAAGATTCTAAAAATATGTCATTTAATTTTCAATTCATATTCTGAGAAAACAATTGTAAGCAACAAATGATTTATTAATAGAACAAAATTGAACTCAATATTCAAATGAATTATTTAATGAATTTCTTGAATAATAAATAAGAATTTATGTTTTGATAAAATGATTAATAATGAAAAGAATGCAAACATTCTTTTGATTGAATGAAAGGAAGGAATATTCTCCAAATACTCGGAACCGAGTCATCACTGAATGCTTTTTTGGGCAAAATATTAGGCATTTTATTTACGGCCAGTTCTGGTTTGACCTGTTTTTGCAGCTTTTAATACAATTGTATGCATTGATGGCAACTGCGCTCAAATGGATTTCCGCTCAAACAGAGTATTCAT
>JAQGCQ010000333.1:0-15769 GCA_034699945.1 Chamobates pusillus
ATATAATACTAGGTTTTCTACCGAATTCTTTTTTGTGTAACAAATGAGTTATAGATTGAAATCGTTTTGGAAAATATGTAATAATAATTCAAATAACTACTACTCGAGGAAAGGGTTGGGAATAGTATTTGACTAATTAGGAGAGCTATGAGTTGCAGACGCATAACATTTGGATATCTAATACTCGATATTATATTAGAGATATTGCATCGATATCTGGATCAGATTAATCTAAAGAAAGCGAATGAATATTACTTTTTTTTCCTTATAATCTTGCAACAAATCACAGATGAATTGCAAATGCATTTAAATTCAATTCATGGGATTTAAAATCTATTAAAATGAGTAAAAAACTTTTGAATAAAAAAGTATTCATTAATCGTCAGGAAATATAAATTACTGATAAAACCGATTATAATATTAAGAATTTGTCAGTGAATTCACAACAAAGTTATCGGAAATAACAAAAACTAATCTTTTTTAATGTGAAAAATCGATTATTTTATCCTTTGATTAATAGTCGAATGGAAAGGGTTTCTCCCAAAAGACAAACTCAAAAAAACTAGGATTAAGTGAATTGAATAAAAAAACACAACTTTTTTATATTTAGTAAAAAAATCGTTGAAAAATTGTTTACTACTTTTTTTTAACTTATCTAAAAATCTGCTGAAAACTTATGTAAAATTAAAGCA
Organism: Chamobates pusillus; assembly: GCA_034699945.1. Classification (NCBI taxonomy): domain Eukaryota; kingdom Metazoa; phylum Arthropoda; class Arachnida; order Sarcoptiformes; family Chamobatidae; genus Chamobates; species Chamobates pusillus. The sequence continues at coordinate 693 of JAQGCQ010000333.1, forward strand.
GTTGTGTATACATTCGGTGGTCGATCAGAGCGCACACTTCACTTTATGCTGTGCTATACACTGTCCTCAAATTCGCCTAAATTTTTTTACTTTGATTGCAATTACTGTGAAATTCAGCGGTTTATCTGATCAGACATTTTGAACATTTGGAAAAAACTGAGCGATTTTTTCACTCAAAATTAAATTCAGTCCTAAATGTGTTTTTTAGTTGAAAAAAGAGCATATATTTTGTTGAAAATTTTGTTAACATTAAAACATTAAAAGTTTATTTCTCATAAAATATCGTTTTTTATTTCAATTTGATTTCAATTTGAGAGCAAATATTTCCAATCGATTCAAAGAGAATTTAAATTCAAATCCAAATACAATTTTAAACCAAAAGTTCAAAAATTCGTTAATAGGAAAACCAAAATTGAATTAAATGAGCAAAAAATGATTAAATATTTATTTAAGAGATTCGAGCGATAAAAACAAACTCTAAAAAAATGTATCTCTTATTTGTTAAACAAATTCCTTGAAAATGATTTATTTGTTTGTAGTTAAGAGTCAATTAATTTACGATCACTTCATTTCGAGAGTAAAGTCTATAAACAAATCCTCAAATAAAGAGATCGACAATTAATTGCAAGAATCAAACAATTGATTTCCATCTTTGGTTTTGAGATTAAAAGGCCATAAAGTGATGGAAATATGTATTATATTTTTGTTGTTATTTTATTTAATTCAAACATTGACTCTATTTTGTGTGCAAATCATTTAATTTGATTTATAGTGAAATCTATTGAAGCCAAGGAAAGCAAATCAACGGCAAAAATAAAAGTTACAAATATTTTTATTGGGCTTTTCTTTCTCTTTTTTACGTTAAAAATATTTTCTTTTTCAAAATCGATTACTTAATAGATTTAAGAAATTTGTTTTCATAAGAAAATGAATTGACTTTTCATTAAGTTTTCACTTTTCATATCAAAACACATTTTTTTTCTCCAATTCAGTCATCAAAACAAAGTGTAAAATCGTGTTTTTGGATATGATTTGTGAGAAAAAAAAGTTTTATTCAAAAATATTTCATAAATCTATTGTTCTTTTTATTATTGAGTTCACAATCGGATCATTCAATTTTAGAGGTTATTATTATTGCTTTTTGTCATTAATTTTCATTAACTCTCGAAAAATGTCTGAAATGTTTCAATTTTGTTCAACAATTTTAATATTTTGTGTTAATTGAAAATCAAAACCAAAACTTTACTTCACTTTACATACGAAATATTTATGATATATTCGAAGTAAAACCCGTGAACTGAGCTATAAATCAAAATTATGCCTCAAATTGAATGAAATAGATTTTCAAAAATGAATTTCAAATCCAATTTTGTGCATAATTTTGAGTTCATATAATCCCTAATATATTTTGATTTGACATTGAAATAGCGATTATAAAACAAAATTTGATGTTTGAAATGACTTTACTCTCATTAGTTTCAAACAATGAACAAAAAAAATATTGAATTCAAATTCAGATAAATTCCTGAATTAAAAAATGGTTTCATTTTTGAGTTAACGTCAGACAAACCGAAATCTATGGTAAAATGATGTCAAATACGTTGCGATAATCGATAACTAAAACTCATTATTTTTAATCAAAGTATAGCCCAATAATTGGACTATAATTTAGAAAATACTTCAATAAAAGGCCATTAGAGTGGAGACACTTTACTGTCGTTTTTGATTCAATAACTTTACTGACATTTGCATCAAAATATTTAATAGTATTTAATAGCAATTAATTGCAATTATTATAACCAAATGATTACTAACTGATGATTAGTTCAGTTGTATTGGTTAGCAATCAGTTATTCGGATCCGAACTGATTCCTATGAAAAAAGCTGTTAATTACAGTATTTGCCAATTAATGCGAACCAACCGTTCATTTGGTGTCGAAATTGTAATAACATATCGATAGGAGAGAGAAAAAAATAAGGAGAAAATTTGGTTATAAGATCATTGTTTACCTTAAGGGCACAGGTGATCGCTTGAAATGTATTGGGTTTGATGCCTGACAGGCCTCAGGGCTGGGAGGCTCTGAATGTCTAAAGTTTGTTATGTGTGCAATGCTTATATCACTCCCATTCCGTTACAGTTCTGTTACAGTTTGTGTTCGGATAGACCTTACCGTTTGTGTGCTATGAGTGGACTCCATCTGTGGTATGTCTTTCATAATAGTTATGAGAGGTGTTGGCTCTTTCACTAAGTTTGGCCATCAATTGACTTAACATAACATTCAACGCACAGATTATCTTTAGATAATCGACAAATAAGGCCTTCAATTTTGGGCTCCGAATACAAGTTCTTTGTATTAATGACTTAATAGTTAATAACTGAAAATACCGATCGATTTTTGATTCAGAATTGGATTTTATTCCAGAATTTTTAAAATAAAAACAAAACTTTGAAAACTTTCTCATTATTTTATTTGTCTTTTTATTTGCGGGAAAAGTGAAGAAATGAAACTGATTTTGTTGAAAGATTGAAGAAAGATTACCTCATCCATTTCCATTTCATAAACTTATGGAATTTCTCTTCCTATCGATGGGTTAAATAATTGAAAGATTGGTTTGATTTCATTTTCGCCTCAAAAATAATTTATTTGTCTTTGATTTGATTTAGTCGTCACTTATTTCAATGATTTGCACAGAATTTGAAATAAAAAATAAAAAATCGTTTTTTAATTGATTAAAACAATTACTAAAATTATGGAAATTCTATTCATATTTCAAAATAAGAGCATAAAAACAATATTTGAAAAGTGACCCTGGTATACTTAGTGAGACGCCTTTCTCTTAATTATTATAATTTTCTCAAATGTTTTTGTATTTAAATTAAAATTTTCATCGAATAAAACAAAAAGTATTTATTAAAGAATGTATTAAAAAATAATATAGATTTTTGAATTTTAAAAAAGAGTTAACGAGCAATTTATTGTTATTTATTTGAATTATTTGTTTTTTATTATACAATATTAATGTTCAGCAAATACTGAATATTTATTTTATCAAGTTCCATTTATCAACAAACTAATTGACTGAATTCGTTATATCTAATCATAAATAAACAATTTTATGCATTATTTTAAATGAAAACTCGTGATATAAAAGTTAGCATGGCAGTTTTGACAGCACTGACAGGTCGCTGACAACCACTTCAGATACCATGAATACCTTTATGGTTATCTGTCACTGTCCTGTCCTGTGGGTGACCACCGATACCCTGTCCTCAATTAAATTGTTCCACAAATTATGAGCATTCGTTTTATGCTAATTGGCACTTGATCATAAATGTAATTAACTAATAACATGAACTTGGTAACCCAGTATATCAATCATTGATCGCATGATCAATTTGAAAATTTTGAAGTCCGGTATAATTTAAATTTAAACTTAACCAGTGAAAGAGACCTCATATCTAGGTGAACTTGATACCAAATATGAAAAATGACTTTATTTATATTAAAAACTGTAAATTACTTTTTGCTTTTTTATCGATAGATAACTATTGACTTTAAATTAGAAACAATCTATCGATTGATCAGAAGTTTTAAAATCAGCAAAAATTCTATTTTTGATTAATTGAAAATTGAGTTCAAAAAAAGTTATTTTAAAATTTGTATTCCGTTTATTGGAATCGCCAAAAGGCCTCTTCACAGAAGTGTATCTAGTTCAATTTGACATTTACAGTTAATTTGACACAAAGAGTCAATGAATTTAATAATTAGTCAATGAATTTGAGATTAGAATAAAAATTTAATTGAATTAAAATCTAAGGCAATATCGAAGGACTGTCCGTTTGTTTTGTCATTAATCGTCATTAAAATCAAAGGCCGTCACAATAAGTGATAAATGTTTGGCATCTCTGCTATCGATTCGTGATTTGCCGCTAAATTATAACAATAATAAAGCAAAAATAATCATTGATCAAGGATGACCATGGTCTTTGGTCTCGTGAGTCGGCTATTAAAGTAAAATTTGTTTTGTTATGATTTTCTTAATCGAATTAAGAGAAGGATTCGGTTTAATTAAATTAGAGCTTAAACTGAATTGATCAATCTACATTTTGTTTAAAAATAATTCGATGATTTCACATCCATTACATTAAAAATTTGAATTTAAGTTTAATTTTGAATTTTAGAATAAAATTTAACATTGAATTCAGAGTCAATCTAATGAATAAATTGATCATTAATTTAGGAACATGGTTATTTAGGTGCAATAATAATATCTTAATAGTTTAATTAAAGAAATAACTTTCAACAAAAAAAGGTGTCAATAATCAACTGATCCATTACTAAATTGCCCACAACTTTAAATAAATTGCTTAAATATTCTGTTGAATTAAAATATAAATTAATCGTTTGAATCAAACACTTATTTATTGACAAACATTTAATCAGACCTTCGAAGACAACAAAGTATTTGCAAATATCTCTTAATTATAGAGAAATTCAAAATTACTCTGAAATTTGAATAATTGACCTCAACCTCATAGTTGCTCAATCCTTAAGCAAACCTTTAGAAACGCCATTATTCTCTCTCTCTCTCTCTCTCTCTCTCTCTCTCTCTCTCTCTCTCTCTCTCACTCTTTGGTATCTCATTATTCAGTTTATGTGAATAATGAGAAGTTATTTTCATATCTATTTGTCATTCCTTTGAATAGGAATTACCTCTAATTATTTGATTATTGTTTTTATATGATTGACCATGATAACATGTGAGACTAATAAATTGCAGGAATTTTCCGAATTACTTCGATGAGTTCTTAAGTTGATAGTAGTTGACCAAGGTTCTAATGACCGCCATCCTCAATGAAATAGGTGGAGAAAACTTGGAAAAATGTACTCAAATAATTGACTTACCTAGCAATAATCAGAATAACAAATGTTGAGACCAATTACATAATTAACGATCAGAAACATTCAAAAAGGCATTCTATCGATAATTAAATTTGATTTTGTTTTGACTCACTTTCAGTTCAATTAAATGAATTAAAAATATAAGAATCGATTGAATAGAAAAATGTGAGAAATAAGAAAAAACAAAATTTGATTTTTTACTTAATAGTAATCAATTCATAAAATAAAACAATTTTCAATAAAAATTTTTCTGTACAATACTTATTGGATTTTAAACAGTTATTAATTTACAGATAATTTCAAATGTTTTAAAAACATGACATCGAAAGAAAGTTCAGTTCATTCACTGCTTTTATTTATTTATTATTTAAGATCTTTTGAAAAATCAATACTTTTCTGAGATTTTTTCGCATTTCTTAATGACTTTCTTATTATTATTTTTTAAAATACTTTTCAACTTTTAATTTGAGATTTTTTTTGTTTCAGTAATTATAACTTAAGACATGATAACTAGTATTCAATAAAATTTGAAGGAAATCTTAGCCATTTAAGCTCAGGATAACTTTTTCGATAATTATTAGTTAGTAATTATAAAATTATTGAAAATATTTAAAATAGAAAACAAAGAATAAAATGTTAGCAAAAACTCTGTTAAACAGAACTACGAAAAAACGAAAATCTAAGAAAAATATTATTAATTGAATGAAAAGTAAAAAATAAAAATTAAAAATCAAACAAAAGAAGCAAAACCTAAACTACAGTAAGATTTCTATCAAAAATTGATTGAATACTGAATTTTCATTTTGAATGACGATTAATGTCTTAATGATGTTGTGGTGCGTCGGGACTGTCGTCCGACAAAATGACGAAAGCGGGGTGGGATTGCGATTCGGCGGTTTCGCTCTGGTCTGGACTCAGATGACTATCGCTGTCGTGACTACCGATCTGTGAGTCGTCGTTATTGACAGCTACGGGTATGTATCGGACACCGGGTTGTGCCGCGTGTTTGGCGCCAACATATTCGCGCCAGAGTTTCAATTTGGTTGCACTTTGAATATTAGGCAATGGACGGGACATAAAGGGAAAGCCCTTTTGTTGTGAAGGAGAAATGCTATACATATTTTCATGGCTTTCAGATGTCTGGGGCTCCATATGATCGGATCCCTCATCGTTGGGACCGTTATTCTCGGGATCATAGTATACAATCGCCACCTGTTCTGCTGCTTCAGAAGCAGAGGTATCATGATCAGGGTCATAATGTTGCGACTGAGATCCCTGACCGTATGAGACGGGCACCGGTACGTGAACCGGGATCGGGATTTCAATTGGAATCTCGATTACTGGACGCGAAGATTGTCTTTGATAGGATGCAGTCGGTGCGCTTTGATAACTTTGATATGGGGACTGGTACATCGGTCTATGATATGAAGCTACTGGAACTGGTACGTGAACAGGAGTGGGCATCTCAAGCGGTACTACTTGTCTTTGCATCGATGGATGATATCTATTCAAACAAATTAGAAAATGAGTAAAATTCGAAGTCATATCAAGAGATGTGTCAATAGATGTGTTACCCGATTGGCAGAGAGTAAGGCATTTGTTGGTACATTGGCTGAGAGTGCTGTTGTTGTGAAGCATAATAAGGGCTGTAGTGAACGGGTCCGCTACCCATTCGAGATTCTGCCATTTGCATTGGCACGTGAGCCAACATAACGAGCACGGGTTGCATTGGAGGCATTGCTCTTTGCATGACTTGTGATCTTTGGGGCAACATTTGTGCGGATGCGTACACTCTCTGAGGAATATTAATGGAAGCCATTCTCTGTTGAGGCTGACCAAGGAACTTCATCGGTGGTCGCATCGGGGGTCTCATCATTGCTGGTCTGGGCATAGGTCTGCCATACATGGGTGGCATCGGGCGACCCATAGGTCCGTCTCTATCGTTTTCATCGGCTCTCATTGTGGCCAATAAGACGGGTACTGTTTCTTCTTCTGCGTCATCGTCTTTATCTTTGGCCATCATTGGACCTGAGGTCAGATCAGAGTCAGAATTAAAAATTTTGTTTATTTATTACATTCTTTTGATTGAATTTAAATCGAAATGATTTGTGGTTTATATATATTGAGACTTAGTTTTGTTTCAATTAAACACTAGATTTAACTCATTATTAATTAAAATTATTTATGAAAACCAAAATAATACCCACTTTGGTTGTGGGCGCGGGCGGCAGCAGCCAGAAGTCTGGTCATCATAGCAGCGGCGGCCACTCTCAACAAGGGATTGGGTGTTTCGGGTGGTTGTGGCTGTTGTTGCATCAGTGGAATCGAGAATTTCCTCATTCTTGTGGACCACTTGGCGTTCAATTTGTCGAAAGGGTTTCTGTTCAACAATAATAACAATAAAAACATTAATTATTTGTAAACAAATCATTTGATTATCAATAAAATCAATTAATAACGATATCGGTGTCAACCCATCACCAAAGTTATGGACCACTACTTAAATATGATTAATCGGTTCATTATTATAAAGGAATTCGTTTAAAATTAATATTTCTAATTTGAAATTCATTACGCCTAGATCATTTTGAATAATTTATTAGCCAATCGATTGTCTTCGATCACAAATTAATTGAAATTTTTAATTAAAAACAACTTTTTAGGCAATAATTAACTGAAAGAGGATTGTATGCTAAAAATGACAGATTTTTGGGTTTCACTTATCCATTATCTTTTAAAATCAGAGATTTTAAATGAGATGAACGGCCGTCCACTCCAATCAATATATATCAAGACTAAACACAATCTAACGGACACTTTGAGCTCAAGTTAAAGGATCCGACAAAAAAGCATTCAAATGAACCATAAAATTTTAACCATAAATAAGAGGATAGGGATAGGGCTGTGTCCCATGGCAGTCATGCTGTGTATTTCTTAAGGTTTAATGAATGATGGCTTTGGGACTGAATCGAGAAAAAAGTTGAAAGAAAATATTTTTTTTGTAAGACATGCCCTAATTGTGTGCTTTTGGCAAATATTAAATGAGATAAAGTGCTGATCAACTCTTTGATTCTTACAATTCATTTGGTGGCTGACTGTCGGGGCTGTCAAACCTGAACGGCATTTGAGGTTCAATATCTACAGCACTGTTGTCATCCTTTTCGTTCTCATTTGGCTGTCCGTTGAACGGAGCGCTTAAGTGAAGTCCCATAAGTCGCTCAATGAAGACAAGTCTTGGGTTAGTCTTTTCGTCGCCCATCTCTTCATTCTTGTCTTCGTCTTCTTCGCCACCGATTATGAGTGGCGTATCATTGTTTTGGTTTTCGCTGTCATCCAACTTCTTATCACTGTCTTCAGTGGTGACCGACTCTTCAGTAGTCGGTACGGGAGTAGTGGTCACCGGGGACTCACTGGTCGACTCCATTGTCGACTGGGATTGGGACTGACCCTCACCGGGAACAGATCCACTGATTGATAATCTTTGCTCAGTTGGCGAAGAATCTTCGAGTGGGAACGCCATTCCATATTGACTTCTCTGTAAAACACAAACATTTTTATTAGACATAAATTCATAAATTATTTTATATTTTTGACAAATTGTCGTTCATTTGAGAGAACAGACAATAAATTTTGTTATCATTTGATCGAAAACTTGAATAAAGTTTAATGAAGTGTTAAAAGAATCGATAAAAAAAAGTTTTGTTTAGTTTTTAAAAGTTATGAGAAAAATAATTTCATTTAATATTTGTTTAATTACTTCCGATTTAAGTCAACATTAATATTAAATAATTTATTAATGAGTTTATAGTTTAAAGATATTAATCAAAAATTGGTTATTCATTGATTTGAGTAGTGATTGATTGAATAAATTGTTTATTTCTTAATGTTTTTAGTTTTTATTGTATTTGTTTATCGATAGACTCTATCTATGAATCAAAATAATGAATAAGTATTTAAAAAAAAGTAACATTTGATTAGATATTCAAATCATTGATGCGATGAGAAAATAGGAGTCGATTTAAATATCGATTAATTTGAAATTCAAATTCTAATTACGCTTTTCTTAATAATAAATCAAATTAGCATTTAGTTCGGGACAGACATCTAATGGAGTGTTCAATTCAGGTGAGCTAAAAATGACTTTTGAGTCCAGCCCTATGTCTCGCAATTTTTGATTAATCACTTAATCTTTGACTAAAATTAGTTTTAATCTAATTTTTTGTCTATTTTTTTTCTAAATAAACATTAATTCTTTAGTTTTTGAAATGTTTTCCTAAAAATTTTCTTAAAATAAAAAAAACAGAGAAAAATGATTTGATGTAAAGCCTGTTATTGTGGAGCAACTGTTGTCGCGAATCACTTGTCATTAAGTTTAAGTTTATCTGATTTTAGCGGAGATTTAACACAAACGCGACTCAAATGTATGACCAAAAAAGATTGTCACAAATGGTTGGATATCTCCGCGATTATAAACCAAAATATTCTGTCCTTTTAAAGGAAACTTTTGAAAATAGTGCACAAAAATAGCCATTAAAAGAGGTATTAAAAGTTAAAAATGCTTTCAAATAATTTTATATAAATGAGAATAGAATTAAACTTAAAAGAGTAGTGCAACTAATTTGTTACAAGACATGTCTCAAACAGTTTTATATTCAAAACTAAAACTACTAAAACTCTTATCATTTATTAGTCGGGAAATGATTTTAGGGTTAAAACCATTAATGGATAATCAGAATAATGAGAGCCAACACACGATATCAACAAAACTGAGCCGAAAAAAATCGCACAAATTATCATTTGGTCGACAATCAAATGAGAATCACAACTCTGGGAACTGATTAAAAACTGGTCTGGATTATGATTATTCTTATATTTTGCTCAAATCTTGATCTCTACTTTCATGAAAGTTAAGCTTAATTTCAAAATTATTGATATTTTTGTCGATAGATTGTTATGGCTTTTAATGGTTTGAATAGAGATATCACACGAAACGCGATATCACTTTTCATGACATGACATCAAAAACTCAAAATTATATCTTTATTTATATGAATAGAAGAGAAGGCATTAAAAATATATAAGAAATGAGAAATACTTTTTTAGAATTATATAAATTTATACTTAAAAATAAACGGTTTAATGAACTCAAAGACTAAATTTTGAATTTTCTTTTCTTGGCTTTGAATACGTGTTTTGTATTCAAACAGAGAGTGTGTTATAATAAGTAGTGTTCGACTCCTTTGTGTTACTAAACCTGGTTTTAGACAACACTTTAGTTGAAAAATCATTGAATGCTTTTTAAAAACTTTTTGGAAAACAATAACAAAAATTGAGACTATTTTTTGCGTTAATAGCTTTGAACTATTTGTGAGAAATAAGAATCACAACAAAAAGTATTTAAAAACTTATTGAATACCAAAAACCAGTCAATAGATTATTGAAATGATTTACTAATTTAATTGAAAATTGCTTTTAAGATAACTATTCATTAGATTTTGGTTCGAGGAATAAAACAAAATCAAAATCGAAACTTGATTTTGGTTTCGGCTAATCATTAATTCTGTGCGAAAAAAGAGGGTCTTTTAAAATGCATTTAAATCTATTCTAAAAAGAGTTGAGAAAAATACGAGAATATCATGCAAACTATAGATCTTCTTTGAAGTCGTTTTATTTATTTATACTCTTGGTATGCATGAGATAGGTTGTGCCACAAAAATAGGGACACGTCCTTAATTACGAGGAAAAGTATTCATAATTTTATGAATTATTTGAACAGAGAATAGAAAAACAAGGAGAAGGACAATACAAAAGAAGATAATTGGTTTGGTATTTACCGTTTCTTCCTTATTCTGTGCCAATGCGACGGAGAAGACGGCCACTGTATCCCAAACATAGAGATATTCACAATTAAATTCAATGACTGTTTTTTATCTCTCGAATAATGATTTTGTGATTTCAAATCAAATAATAATCGAAAATAATTATCATTTGATTACTTTTGAAGTTTATTTTTCATTAATTTTTTATTATTAAATATTATGAGTCATACGAACCGATTAAAAGAAGCAAAGCTAAGGCTCCGACGATCTTCATTGTTTTGGATGGTACTGTCTCGTATACCCTACACAATAAACAAGCAATTTTTTAGAGATAATCAGTAATTATCGATAAAATCGTTTCCTTTAATTCGGAAAAATAGCACGAAATCAATAAATTAAATGTCAATTAATTTTTGAGTAAACATTGAAATAAATGAATAATAATTGAGATTCAAATCAATTGATTAATGATTTGATGACTAACTTCTTGGAATAGACGTAAACTTTATTAATAAATTTGTTTTTATGACCAGATTTTTTGTTAGCCGACACATCGGTCTGATCTGTTTTATCACTCTTTGATATAACAGTTAAAGACATGTTATGTTAAGACAAACTATTAGTTAATTAAAAGGGATTCTCTTCAGATTAAAAGAGGCACACATTGTATTGGGATTATAGCCGTAGCCGTGAAGACAACACCTCTCCGGAGCGGCTGATAAGCAGTTGGCTCTCGAGAAATGTGTCTATTAGTTGGCTCTCGAAATGAGTGGCGTTTCGGTTGAGTCGTCTTTGCGGCTGATAACCTGTGCTGACCTTCACTCAGTTTGCAGTAAGTTTTGAGTCAGTATTCGTCAGTGAACGCCGTCCCGAAACAAATATTATGGGTGTTTCTCGTCTATTGTAAACTGTGATCCTATTATGTGCTCAACTCTTATGGCTTACAATTCATATGTTATAATAATTTGTTCTTTTTGTAGAACCAATTGAGTCGAGAGAATCACTGAAGTGACGAGAAATGGGGCGAAAAATGCGATTGTCATTAATTTAGGTCATTGAACACATACAGCATAGTTTGTGGCACTGCTCTAAACCTGTGCTGCAGATGATCAACGACTCGAACAGCACCACCAAAACAACAAATGGCGATCCATTTCTTATTCGTCTCCGAAAAAACATAAGCAGTTATTGAATGCAAGCCTTTAATTGTAAGAATCGGATGACAAGCGATGAGTGACTCAAATACTCGAACAAAATTGAAAACTTTTAATCATAAAACCCTCGTCTGAATAGAGTAATGGAAGCGCTGTTATGCCTCTTTTCAACTCAAAAAGAGGGGGTAAACCCTCGCTCATGCGACTCATGCCTACAACTATTAAGGCATCGAAATTAAGTTATGATATGACCAGAAATGCTTTCCACTCATATAACTCACTATACAAATGATTATTAAATAGTTTGTCGTTTGTATAGTCGTCAGACAAAACGGAAAAACAGTTTCATCGAAAAATACAATTGAATTTTGAGAATAGTTTTACTTTTTTCACGACTTCTTTGAAAAGGTTGTAAATCATTGAAATGATAAAAAAAAATGCAAAAAATTGTTTGCATGAAAAACAAATTCTTTCGGTTATGTTATGTAATAGCATTTAAAACAATTATTTCGAGTTATTATCGGATTCAACAGCTTTTAGTCACAATTCACAGTTATTTGAAGAATACTTTTAAAAATATTGTGTAATATATAATCGAAAACAAGAAATGAAAAAAGCATTTGAAAACAATTCGTCTGAGAATTTCATAATTAGAGTCGGATTTCATTGAATCCATGAATACCTTTTGAATAACAATTTTTTTTCTTTTCTTCTTTTGAAATAAAGTTTTGGTTAAAAAAAAGTTAATTCTAATGAATATTCCATAAGAGGTGAGAGAAGAGGTTATCTAACCCTAAATAATGTATTAATGTCTTCATAAGACTTACACTGAAGTAAACGCCTTTTGAATACTTTGCTTGTGTTTCAACATTTTTTTTAAAGCTCGAGTTCAATTTAAGCGCTATTTTTGTGAACTGAAAAATAGTGAAAAATTGAACCAGTCTCTTTTTCAAATGATTTCGAAAGTATTATCTTCTTAATTATTAAAGAGATTTCGATTAAAAAACGGGAACAGAAAAAAAGACCAAGATTCAAATTCAATTAAGAACAATGCGAGACATAAAAACTTCTCAGTTCTCTCTCTTCTTCTGTGGGTTCAATAAAGCGGAACAAATGTGAAGAATAAGCTCTTCTGCAGTAATCAGTAATCAGTTTCCAATTGAAGTGAGAAAAAAATCACGAAATTGTGTGAAGACTGTAATTATGGCAAATGAAAGGCAAAAGTGATTGGCTTTTGATGGCGTCCTTTCAGTTTAACCTCTTTTCGTGTATAACCGATACGACCACCAAAAGAGAGAGTAATCTCTCGAATAAAAAGTGGGTTCAATTTGTTTGTGAAAAACAGGAAGAGATGAACTCCTTTTGCGATTGTCTTCTTCTTCAACAATACTTTCGGTTGTCTTCTCGTTTCACATGAATTACAGACAAAACTTATTTAAATGAATGTTATTATTATATAATCTGTTTGTTTGTCGTCGAGAGTCGGTTCGTTTGCACACAAATCAGTGGATATTATAGTTGTAATGAAGACGATAGTCGACATTCAGTCAGCCCTCAGGTCTAACGACAAGACATAGGAAGCACTGGCAAAGATACGGAATTAACTGACTGTTCTGATTAATACTGACTTTACTAGGTGATCTAGGTCTTTTAGGTGATGCACAAACTCGAATGTCTGGTTCACAACTCAGTTGAATAACAAATGAAGAAAATCCAATTCAAATCAAAAACACAATTAAAGAGAAATCTTTTCGTTTTTCTTAACACCGATTAATGAAAAGCAGACGAATATTCTGTTGTTATTATCCCAGTATTTGATTGTCTGAAATACACACAGAATGAGCGCATTATCTGATCCCAAATCTGTTCATTTCAATACACACTTAAAACGCTAAACGTTTTTAATATTAACTGAAATAAAATTTAGCGAAAATTCAAAGCAAAACAAATAAAATATTTAGGAAAATGATTGCAAAACATTTTATATGATAAAATGCATATAATTTTTGAACTCAATATTTCTTTTTGCTCATGAATTTTAACTTTTTTACCCGTCTCTTAATTCAATGGTTGATAGCATTAAATGCGGATAAAATTCAAATATAAATCCTTGGAAATCAGTTTTTTAAATAAAAATACATTAATTAAAGGCTATAATAATAAATATGATATAAGAATAACATAAATATTAATACAAATAATAAGTAAAGAATTTTTTGGAATAATTTATTCCGAAGTGATTTGAATATAAAGGAAATAATGAGATATGAGTAAGGTCATTTGTCACATACCTGACTACTCTATATACAATAGCCTTAACGGCTTTTAGTTTTGGTTCTTCAGTTTTCTTCTGATCCACAGCTGAAGAATTAGTAGTGAATTGCTTTTTGATAGAATCGGGCTTTGAATCGATTTGTCGATTGACTCCTTGTTTACTACAATCGCAAGTCTTTATATAGATGTTCCGGGTATCTGAGCACTGAGCACAATGATTGTTGGCCATAATAGCGGAGCTTTTTATAACACAATGTTTTTATATCTCAGAGACAGTTCTGTCGCTGACTTTACTATTACCTGCCCTTACGGTTAGGACTGCACTAAAACTGTATTGAAAGCACTAACTGTTTGTGTAAAAGACGTCGAACCTGTTTCTAACGGTTCCCCCGATTCTAACTATTGGACGGATGGTTCAGTAGCACTCTACCCTACTTTGACTGTATTGACACACTTTACACGTGAACATTGCATACATGTATTTCCACCGTTACCTTAGTGTACAACCTGTGTTCACACTACACACTGCCTCCACCACAATACTCATGCCATATTGGTTACCAAGCTAGTTTACGAGCCATATGGGGTTGGGATGGATTGATGGCTTCATTCTTAAATTAGATTTTTAGATAAGACTTGCTTATTTTAGTCGGATAAGTGCCAGGGCTCTACTCATTGCACAACATTTCACTATTTATCGCTTTTAATAATCAAATATTGAATTTTTTTTTGTGAAAAGTCTTTTGAATCAAAACTTTTTAAATTTGAATAACATTTTTTATGATCAGTTTTATGAACAAAAAAATATTTGCTTAACATTTTGAACCTTGCAAATACCTTGAAAAAACCTTGCAAATTGCAAATAAATAAGTTAGCTTGCACCTATCAGTACTGCATGTTTGTGTATAATACAACAAAAGTGTTTT
>JAQGCQ010000334.1:0-15754 GCA_034699945.1 Chamobates pusillus
GAGGCCGCCATTTTGGCCGCCATTTTACCACCCCCCTGACCCCCTCCCTAGGATCGAAACACGAAGTTATCCCTGTTATTAACACTTCAATTGTTTTTATTTGAAAATGAAATTGCATGCAATATCTTGGATACCTTTTAATCAAGTAATATACACTTGATGATATTTCTTTTCCTTGTTCTTTTTGTGAACACTTTATCCCTGACTAGAATGGTTAAAAAATCATCGGATCTTTTTATCCCTAAATAAATTGATATATTTCTACTAGATAAATTGGAAAAAGATTTTCTTATTATTACAGTTTGCAACCCTGGGATAATTGGAAAGCCTACCAGAGAAAGAGGGGTTGATTATGAGATCGTTCCAAATGAAAGGGAAATACTTAAGAAACTTTCGGTGAGCAAAAGCAGAGCTGAAGAACAGCACAACTATTAATATTGTAGTGAAAAGTGTCGAACAATTCATAGTTTTAACGATTTTCAAACTTTACTACTATTTAACTCTTGTTCTATTCGAAAATGAACAAGCTTAAATATATCAAAAGCTGTTATTCTGATCGAGTGTGATTTTGGACAGAATTGGTTGTGCTTTTTATAGTCAATATTCTGTGAGATAGTTTTCTATCAACATTTTGCGGTAGTCTTGCAATTAGTGTAATGCGTTGTAAATCTGTATTAATTGTTTGACACTAATCTTGGTCTGTTATCAGGTATATGTTTAACACTTGAATTGACAATTATGATAATAAATTAAGTGACATGCTCAAATTATACCTGGATGCTATTTCTTTGTTATCTTTGTAATTTAGTTCAGTTTTTTTGATCGTGTTAAAACATGGTATAACCAAGGGAATATCCCAATAAGTATAATGATTCTTGGTGTTTACTTGAAAAATAAATGGTCACTTCCTTTTATCCCAATAAAATGATCTAGTTATTGTAATGGGTAAACAATATCAATCACTAAGTAAAATTTACAGTTTTGAATTGATACAGTGGAAATTCAAAAATTTAATATGTTTAAAAAATACCGGGTCGACAATAGGGCATTAATTTTATTACTATTTAGATTGTTGAGTAAGCAAGTTTATTTAATATTTTAAAAATAACAGTTTTTAAAACTCCGAAATATTTATTTTCAGAACAATGAAAGTATTCATTCCTTTTAATTTTCACGAAATAATTTTCAAACATAAATACAATAAATTCTTCAAAAATGTTTGCTAATCAATGCCAAGATCAAAGTGCCATAAATATCAAGTTAACATCAGGTCAATAAATTAAACGATAAAATTAACCGAATACATTTGTTTGTTTTCTTATAAATAAATAAGTAGTGTGAAGGTCATTTTTTAAATTGAACTAGTGATAATCTTTAACTGTTCAATAGGACCAAAAAACTTTTATCTATTGAATTTAAAAATTAACTGGAGTAAATTACCAAGTAAATTCAGATGAGTTGCTATGTGCTATGAATAATAATGTACTCATTAATCTATGAACAAGATCATAAATTAAAAGACAATAAATTAATCCTTTGATTATATCATATTTTCGGAATTTTTAGTACCGATAGATAAAAGATATCCGAATAATAAATTTTGTTCAATCTTGCTCAATCCATATTTTCAGGGTTTGTTAAACTGGTTTAAACTAATTACTTCCTAATTACTGTGCAAGAGCAATTAGATATATAGGATTTTCAATAAGTAATAATTTCTGAATAAGTATTCGAGCTATTTGTCTGAAAAGAGTTTGAAACAATATTGGTAACTTATTGTTGATTTTGAATTTCTATTAAAAAATTTGAACTTGCTCATTTATTATCTTTTCGACTGTTTGTGCAACAAAATCCATTTTAAATGTAATTTAAAGTGGAATTTATTTTGGCTCCTCTAGAAAACCTCAACAAAAATTACGTGGCTCAATCTTACCCAAATTATAATTTGAACAAAATTCATGGTAATTCAAAAATAATACAATGTTTTTATTACTGTTCTTAAAATTATGTGAATATTATTGAATATTTTAAAGTAATATTTGAAAAGATTTAAAGTAATTTTTTCTTTCGAAATTAATATTTTCAAGTAATTGAAAAAAAGTGTGTTCTGAACATTCCCCAAGAACAATTAATTTTCAGAATAATATTAAATATTTGAAAGTAATATATGAAATGAATTAAAGTGATTTTATTTATATACCAAGCTACACTTGAAATTATCATTTTCAAATATATTATATTCAAATACTTAATACAATTGTCTTATAAACATTCCCACAGAATTTTTTTTTATAGATCAACTAAAAATATATTTAATTTAATAATTACAACTTACAAATATAACTTATTTAAATTATTGAATTTGTTCATTTAAAAAAAGTAATAGAAAGATGGTTCTGATTATTCGAAGTTATTTGTCTGAAAAAAAGATACTGAAAAAATCAAGTAATTTATTGTTTATTTTGTATTTCTATTGAAAACTTGAACTTGCTCATTCATAATCTCCACGACTCTTTTCTCAATTTGTTCAACAAAATATTCTTCAAAAGCAATTGATTTTGGCTCTTCTTGAAAACCGACATAAAATTTTCACTGGCTTTCTAAATTATATTGCCGATAGATAAAAGTTATCCGAGCTATTTGTCTGAAAAGAGTTTGAAACAATATCAGTAACTTATTGTTGATTTTGAATTTCTATTAAAAATTTGAACGTGCTCCTTTATAATCTTTTCGAATGTTTGTGGAACAAAATCCACTTTAAATGGAATTTATTTTGGCTCCTCTAGAAAACCACAACAAAAATCTTCCTCTCTCGTCTCTCCCAAATTATAATTTGAACAAAATTCATGATAATTCAAATATAATACAATGTTTTTGTTACAGTTTTTAAAATTATTTGAATATTATTGAATATTTAAAAGTAAAATTTGAAATGATTTAAAGTAATTGTTTCTTTCAAAATTAATATTTTCAAGTAATTGATAAAAGTGTGTTCTAAACATTCACCAAGAACTATTAAATTTTCGAAATAAACTTTAAAAATAATTATTTTAATAATTAAAAATTTTTATTATTAAATTTAACATTTAATTACAAGTTACAAATATAACTTGGTCTAATTTTTGAATATTTTCATTTAGAACAATCTGCCAATAATTATTTGGCAAAATTAAGGTTAATTTAAAACAATTTGAGGAAATTAATTACAGTTTATGAATAATTATTTATATTCTATTATGGAAAGTTAACTAGTCAATCAATTTAATTTGAATTACCAATAAGATATTATAGGAATAAGGTTACACTTCTCAACTAAACAATATCAATTATATGTTTCAAAAATGAAATTTTTAAAGCTATACACCTACTGTGCCCAAATGTCGTTTTCTAGCTATTTTACACAAATAAAATGTTACTCCAATTCAGACAACATTATTATGAATCAGAATTGAAAAGTCTATTGAATTACTAAGTATTAATGAACTTGCTGATAAAAATATCAACTCATATATTCGAGTAACAGTTTATTTGAAAAAGTAGCTAGAAAAGTGACTTTTGAGCACAATCGCTATATACATTGTACATTGACCAATTCAAAATTGAATACTTTGGTCTTGCGTCATCCAATAAAATAATTTAATATTTTTTATTAATAACTTTGGTTAAAATGAGTGAAAAAATTACAGTTTATATTTATAATAAATTCAATGTCAGATAATTCAATTGACATGTATTGGACTTCCCAATAAATAAAATACAAATTCTCAATGTTAATATTGATCAAAAATTTGGAATAAATTAAAGTTTATAACAAATTATCAAAAATAGGTTTCCGTTACCTGATCCAATAATTGATGAAATTTTTCAGATTTATTTAGATGGACATTGAATTGAAGTTTACAGTTATAATTTATAATCAAATAGACATGATAAAGATATGTCTAGCGGTTTAAAATTTAAAAGCCTCGACTTTCCATACAGTGAGAGCTTTTTCCAAGTTGTGCCTTAATATTAAGGTAGAAATACAGTGAAATTCGAATATAAAAACTCAAGTTATAGACAATATGGGTTATAATTCACTAAGTTTGAAAGCCCGGGCAACTCATATGGGGATTTAACATTGAGTGTCGCTTATAAACAATCGTCTATAAACAAAATTCGGTTATAATTTTTATAAAGTATAGCCTTTTGTCATATAACTGATGTCGTTTATGAACAATTTTAGTAAGTGTCCATTAAAATATTACATAACTTGATAAATAGTAATAATAATAACTAACCTAACCTCCAAAGCCATACCCTACTCCCGCTTATGCGTGTAAGAAAAAACGAACAGGATTATATTAGAATAAAAACAATTAACAAGTTTTTTATACAATCAATACTCAAGGGAATATTGCACAGACATCGACACCAGACCTAAAATTATAATAAGATTATCAATCAAAATTTAATCTTGAATAAATATATCATGATAAACATACATGATACTAAGATAACGAGAATGAATTGCAGTTTCATCTTAAATAGTGATCTGAAATCAGATCAGAATTTTAAGCTTAAAATCAGACAAATCTCTAACTCCACCATGCCCAAAAGTCGCAAAAATTGTCAAATTTTTAGACATTTTTGATTTATTTACAGAGCATGAGTATGAATGAGCAACTTCAAGTTTTGTATTGAAATCAATTTCAACAATAAATGACTTGCTCAATATTAAGCCCATTTTTCGAAAAATGCGACTTTTGTGCACGGTGGCTCTAACTGTTTCTGAATGAATGTAAGAATTTTAAGGCAAACCCTCAGCTTTTATAGTATGGCCAAGTATTGAGCGAGCCTAAATTAGCGCCTACATAAGCAACAAGGTTAATAATTGAAAATAAATTAAACGTTGAATCCCTATAAAAAATTGTCGTCTTCTTATTCCATTAGTAATAGAATAAATATATCATGTTAATTTGAATTTGAAATAAACTATAAATTACAGTTATGTGCAAGACTTGACCAATAACAAAATAAGAACATATACACTTATAATCGTGAATAAACTTGATAAATTCTGAAAAGAGGTTATTTTTACATGACTGAAATAAAAGTAATCTAGCTATTGATCCTGAAAAATTTGAATAAATTTTTACTGGAAAACTTATGATTTATCAATTAAAGAGTATTCATAATTATATTCTCTTTTATTATTGCATTAATAAATTAGGTTTTCAATTAATGATTCCATATTTATTCTATCAATTTTAATTGGATAATTTTAGACTTGAGTAAACTTATAATTACAGTTCATAATAATATCAAAATAATAATAAATGATCAAGCGTGATTTCTACTACTTCAAATAAAATTTGACTAGATAAAATAACTTTAATTTATCAATCACAGTCTACTATTATTTTCTATTTTTTTTTGTTGGATAAATAAAATTTGGTCCTGCTGAGAGCCCAAAATAATTAATTAATTTTTACTAGATAATTTGAGATTTAAGTAAACATATAATTACAGTTTATAAAAAAATTCAAACAAGTTCAAATACTTTTTAAGCGTTATGGATTGCCAAATATTTTAATTGATTACCTAGTGTAATTTATTGAATTAGTCACATATTTTTATGAATGGATATTCCACATGCAATGTTTAATTATAATTTAGTTCAGGAGATTAGTTCATTATAACAAAACCGAGATTATCTTACACAATGTGTAATTGACAATGTTAATAATTTTTTTAATAATAGTTTATCCGTTGATTATATCATATGATATTTGATCAAACAAAAAATTTAAAGTCTCACCCTTTTTCTCATCCATTTAAATTTTTACTCAAATAACCGTATATATAGATTCCAGAGTACAATAAAATTGACACAATCTATGAGTTATCATTGTAAAATTATTTTAAAATATAAAATCAAGTCATTTGTTTTTGAAAATTTATCCAAATACTAAAAAATGCAAATTATGGATTTTTTTGCAAATTAATTTTTAATTTGACATAAGATTTGAGTAAAATATATTTGGACTACTCGTAATCAGGTATTTTTTTAACAAAATAAATAAAATTATGATTAATTCATAATATCTTACTTTTTTATTATATTTTTATAATAAGAAACTGTTAACTACTTAATATATTTGATCTCAATTACCGATTATTCAAATATCCTAAAAATGGGATTTTGGATTCAAGAGATTTGATATATAAATTATTCATAGAATATATTATGAAAACTAACTCTAACATTTTATTTATCTAGGAAATATTATGTTGTCTATCATGATACTTCAAATTAATTAATTTCCCATATATTTCACTAATCGGTTGAGCAAGATTACAAGAAAACTCTTTTGCATTCGTTAAAAATATTTAAAAAATTATCGAATTACTAAAAACTGTAATTTTATTTGCAAATCAATTCTGAATATACCAAGATTTGAGTATAATACTTTCGGGCGTTGCCTTCATATCCATTATTTTTAACAAAATAAATAAAATTATGATTATTCATTCATGTAATGGTACTAGTTTATTATATGTATTCTCAAATTTATTTATTCAATTTTCCCAATTAATTAGATGATATTTAATTTCAAAAGTCTACCTTTTAAAGTTCAACAATTGTCAAAAGGGGGCGGTACGCTCTCCAACATAAAGCATAGAATTTGTTGAGATTTTAAAAAATGTTTAAAGTTCATGAAGTTGAGCAAGCTGTAAATTTATAGCAAATAAGAATCTGAATTAACTTGAATTTGAGGAGATATATTGCTGGGAACCTTGTTACTGGGAATTTTTTATAAATTTCAAATAATAAATAAATAAATATATAAAATCTTAATAAGCTATTTGTTTTCATTGATTATTTGGCTATTATTAAACTTTTTAATTAATGAAAAGAAAAATTCTAGAGTGATTCACTCAGAAATATTTCCATAATAAACATGTTGAAGACTGTAACATTAGTGATTTTATAGGTTCCATTTAACTAGTTTAATGCTAGCTTATTATTTTGGAGACAAAACATCACCACATTTTTTAACTTATATATTAGAATTCACCAAGGTGGGACTTTGTTTCGAAACTCAAAATTTTGTGAAACAAATCCAATTCGAAAATTACCACATTGATTTTGAGAAAATATATTAAAATTTTAGAATACCAAACATTTAACCCAGCCATACACCCTGAGATGTTTGACCTTGGCGATCCATGATTCAATAGAATATTTGAGATTATTTTAAAATTAAGTTAAAATAAGTATTAAATATTAATTGAGAAGTTATTTCGCCCCACATTTTTGCCAAAATAATTAACTTACATTAAACTAGGTAAATTAAACTCAATATATCACAAAAGTCATAGTTTTTGACAATCTAATTTAGACTGACTTGTAAATTTTGCCCAGTTCCAATAAATCACATATTTAACCAAACCCTATACCAACTGAAACCAACGATTGAGCTGGGCGATCCAAGATTTAATAGACTATTTGAGATGATTTTAAAATTAAGTTGAAATGAGTATAAAATTAATAATTTAACAAATTGCGTGTATCCCAAAATAATCAATTCACACTGAACAAGGTAACTAGAACTTAATGCATTGCAAAAGTAACAGTTTTTAACATGCTTATTTAGACTTCTAAACGTTTCCCAATTCCAATTAGCCGTTTGTCCCCTAAAATTCGATTAAATTCTGTTCAAATCCTATTAAATTCGATTTTTGTGATAAGTGATTAACTAGGTATCAAAAATTAGCTTCATTGTAATTCTAAAAAATAATGAATTCATTGATTAATTGAAATAAAAGTGTATACTAGAAAATAATTATTACAGATATATGAATTGAGAGTTGTAATTTTTGTCATCGAGTTATTTCTATCTACCTTGTTAAATATAAGTAAATTGCACAAGGTATAAGAATTATTCTTAAATTTTACCACAAACTCCGTTGACTTCAACAGAAGTATTTTCAAACAGTTTTAAATTCGAAAAAAACTTATTATGATAGTAATTTAATCAATATCAATTGAAGTAAATTGACTTGATTCTCCTTTTCTAATTAATTTCTGACCATTGCATAGTGCATTTACTTTCCCACACGTGCGAAAAGAATAAATTTAATATTAAATATCCTAGTCTATCTATTCAGAGTAATCAATGAAGTTTTGTATGATTTCAATCTATTTTATTGTTTGTTATCTATTTTTTAAATTCCATTTTACTATTCTTTAATAAAACTAATTGTTTTCTGACTCGATATTGCACTTGTCAAATAGCTTGAATATATATTTCTATTTTGTTATTTGAACTTGGGACTCTTTTTGTTAGGATCAGGTTATTATTTCCTAATTACAGTAAAGTTATATAGGATTTGGAAAATTCTATCACTTCTTTATATACTTGAAATTTTGACGGTTGACATAAAATTTTGTAATTTTTTTAATAACATTCTATTTAAGTTGTCTATTTAAATTTGATTTTAAAAAACTGAATATGAGACACTCATTTTAATATTTTACTAAATTTTCAATATCAAAATAAATAGCTCTGTTTTTTCAAAATTTATCCAGCCAAATCCATTTGAAAATTTAACAAATGTGAAAATTCCACCATTTTTGACTGTGATTGTTTACAAAGTTTTATTTTGAATAATCTTTTCAAAATTGTTATTTTAAGTTTGGTGCAATAAATTAGAAAATTATATACTTTTTCAATAAATTACCATTAAATCTAGTTAAAATTATTTCATAAAATGGAATGTGAATAGGCCGTATTTTACTATTTTGTTGAAGCTTATTTTATTATTGGCTTTAAATTAATATTTTATACAATAATGATCATAAAATATATGGTTTTAAACTGTAATTTTTCTTCCATTTTTCATTTAATCTATCTACTTAATATCAATTTCATGTATTGGTTGATTTTGGTATAATTATCATTTTTAAACTCAAAATAATTTGTGTATATTGAAATTTACTTACTTATTAACTGCAATCATTTGAAAAATCTAGTTGATATTCTTAATATTAGATAGTTATTTATATAATAGACCTGGTAGATTGAAAATTTTATATATTCAAAGTAATCATTGTGGTTATAGATCAAGACCTGGCAGATTGCATATTTTCGGAAAAAGGATGAAAAAATTAGCAAGATATTTATTGTTGGAATGGAATGATATTAACTTGATTGAAAATGGTTTAAAATGAAGATAATTTTGTGACCCAATTAAAATTACTATGTTGATTGATTAATGCAAGATCTGGCAGATTGCTAGCTACGATTGCAAGGTCATAAGCATTTTTGATGTACAAATAGAGCAAGTTCAAAAGTTAATCATGAATCATCATTTGATTTTAAAATTAAGTTGAAATAACTATAAAATCAATAATTGAACAATAATTGAGATTTAACTCTGTGTATCCCAAAATAATAAATTCACACTGAACTAGGTAACTTGAACTTGATGCATCGCAAAAGTTACAGTTTTTAACATGCTTATTTACTTCTAAACTTTTCCCAATTCCAATTTGCCGTTTATCCCCTAAAATTACTCCAGGAACACATATCAACATTAAAATCACAGCCAATCGGATCTTCGCAAGGTCTTTTTTTCATATTGATATCATCGAGTAATATGAATGCAGTATTCGGTGCAGTCGTACCCAAACTCATTGATAATTTTTTAAAAATAGTTCTTCAGAATATTTACAGTGTTTAATCATGAAATCACTTAATAATCACTTGATATTTAATCTCTCATTATTGAAATTATTTTATAATATCACATTTCTATATTAATATCATTTCAAAATAATAGATTCAAATTAAATACATCTTTTAATTGGATAAAAAATAATCTGCAAAAGGATCCAGACCGCACATGCACAAAAATCGCAAAAATTGGCCAACATTCGAATAAACCATTACTCGAATATATGGGTTGATATTTTATAAGCAAGTTCAATAATACATAGGAATTCAATATACCTTTCAACTCTGATTCATAATATTTTAACTGAATTGGAGTAACAGTTTATTTGTGCAAAATAGCTAGATTGCAACTTTTGTGCACGGTGGATCCAGACCAATTTGTTCAATTTATTTATCACTAGATTATTTTAAAATAGTTCACTAAATTATTTACAGTCTTTATACATGAAATCTCTCAACAATTATCCCTTGGTTTCTAATTCGTGGGCTTTCAGTCCGATTAATAGAACAATTGTTTTCTTATCAATAATTTTATTTCAAATTAAGATTATTGGTATCAAATTTATTTTTCCAATGACCATGTTTATAAGTCGGATAAAAAATTTTGTTTCTCAGTGAACCAATATTTATCATGCAATTATCATACATACAGAGGAATGCTAAATAGGATAGACCATAGGTTTTGCTTTAGACCAAATCTATCTCCTTAATCCATCCTGGCTCTAGGAGGTTTTAAAAAAATTACAGAATATACTTTCTTTATTTTACCTAGCTCAACTAGATTATGAAAAAAAATTTGAGATTTCACCTTCAATTGAGCATTTAATCGTTATTAGAGAAAAATAATTAAATCAAGATTAAATGCTGGAAAGAATATAAAATTTCAAATTTTTTTTATCAATCTGAATAATGCGAGATAAAATAAAGAAAATAATTTCTGGAATTTTTTAAAAACTTTCTAGAACCATGAAAAATCAAGCAAAAACAAAAAGATTCTATCCTATTTTGCAAATGATTGTATGTATGTTAATTAAAATATGAATCTTTATTATATATATAATATATACAGTGAAAAACTTCGTCCAATATTTAAAATGCATATTTCTCATGGTGATTTAATTTGAAAATAATTCGATAAATACAGTTTATAAAAAATCAAAAATTTTATTTATTCTCTCAAATTAGCAAAAAAGATTGTCACTCGTTTGCATCTAGGCCCACCATGATCAAATGTTTCAAAAATTGTCCAATTTTTACACATTTTTGATATACTTTCAGAGCATTAGAATAAGAGTGAATGAATGAGCAAGTTCAAGTTTTGTATTGAAATCAATTTCAACAATAAATAAATAGGTCAGCGAAGCCCAAATTTCCCGTTTTTCAAAAAAATAATTAGCTATTCATTTATTGTTGAATTTTATTTCAATAAAAAACTTGAACTTGTTCATTCATTCACATTCATACTCATGCTCTAAAAGAACATCAAAAATGCCTCGAAATTGGAAATTTCGCTGGAAATTTGGTCTCTTTCGGACTAGGTAACTATTTACCCAATTTTTTTAAAAGTGAGATATTTGGTAATAGTGTATCGAGGCCAATATTCATAATGGCATATTTCTCATGTTATTTAAAATTTAAAAAACTGCATCAAATACAGTTTATAAAAAGCAATCAAAAATTTTATTTAATTGAAATGAATAACAAATACAAAATAATTATTTAAATTTTATTCAAATAGAAGTTTCATAACGAGTATCTATCTTTTTAAATTGATTGATTAAAACATAAATTTGACTAGTTTATCATTTTAACAAAAATTATTATTAAAGCCGGGTCTTATAATCGATAAAATACGGTATTTCAATTTTCAAATTCAACTTTTATTCCTGCTATCACATTTTAAGTAAAGTAAAGATTTGAGTTAGAGTTGAGTTTTGATAATTGGTAACTTCCGATGTTTTGACTCTATTTATAATTTATAAAATCTGTGATAAAAATTGTTTTGTTGATTGAACCCAAACTCTAAAAAAATGTTTTATTCTTTGTCATTTAATCTTCAAGTAACTTAAATCGAAACATTAAGATGTGTCTCATCCGGTAGAATCTGTTCACAAATTAACATAAAAATTTAGTCTAATAAAATTATCATGGTTATATAAAATAATTATCAATTTGCACTAGTATAAAGTCTCAATTAGAGTTCGAACCCGGTCAGGTTTATCGCGAAATGAAGTAGCCATGATAATCAACCTTAAAAATTGAATTTGAAATTAAATTGCTAAATGCGAAAATTGAATAAATCAAATTGAAAAATATAATAAATTAGTAACATGAATTAATAATCATCATTTTTGTTAAAATGTCTGCGTTGGTGACAGTCCGATAAAATTATATTCAAATTTTGGATTATTCAGAATTGATTTGCAAATAAAATTACAGTTTTTAGTAATTCTATAAGTTTCAATATTTCAAAAAATCTTCTTGTTATCATGCTCAACTAATTGATATCAATAATAATAGTCATTCATTATTCAACTTAAAAATTTAGGTTTTTGAAATGAATGAATAATCATAATTCTATTTATTTTTATTAAAAATGCGATGTTGAATCGATTCAAGTAATTTTATACTAAAATGTTTTAATATTTATAATCGATTAGTAAATAAAATTACAGTTTTTAGTATTTCGATAAAGGATGGTCAAAAGGTTGTTAGCGCCTTTGCACGATCTTGGAAAGGCAGTGATCGATTCTCCATCTAAAATTCTCTTCAAATATGTTTATAAAATTTACCTAGGTGGTATATTTAGGGAGCGAGTGGACCCCAAATTTAGGAAAATTTGGATTTCTAACTTTTAATTGGCCATTAATAAAATTTTAAAAACATTTTTATAAAAATACTATTATTCAAATGATTGTGAGATTCTATTTAAAAATTTTCGAAACCACTTATGGAACATTTATTATAATTGTTAGGATTTAATTTGATATTTTGAAAGATTAAACATGATTCAAAAATATAATTAACAAAAAAATTCAAATTTTTCCTTCGTTATTGAAGAGATTTCTCAAGTATCAAATAATCGAAAAATTACTTTAAAACTTGTACCATCTATTCCAATAATTAAAAATCCTTAAACAAGACCAATTTCAGCTGTAAATTAGTATTTTATTACAGTTTCAAATTAGAAAAAAAACTTATTATGATAGTAATTTAATCAATATCAATTGAAGTAAATTGATTTGAATCTCCCTTTCTAATTAATTTCTGACCATACAGCGGATTGCAATTGATGCCAGAAAAATTAAAAGTGAGGAATATCCAAATTATTAAACGAGATAGAACTTGATTTTAGATTATAGAAATATGATTTTAAGCATTTCAGGAAAAATTGAATATTTACCTAGAAACAGGCGAAAATTTAAATGAATGCATATGAGAAGTTGAAATATTTCACAAAATAGAGGGTTTAAAAAAATTCCAGAAATTAAATTCTCACTTTCTTCAAGCTTATTTGAATCAATACATTGAATTTGAAAAAAGTAATGTATTATTACCTTATAAATGTTTCATCATTTTTGGTAATTTTAGTGAGTATTTCGGGAATTTTTAATTTTTTAAAAAACTCAAAAAATTATTATTAAAAATACGTTGAATTTCAATTAAAACCAGGATGGATCTAAAAATTATTAATTTTTTTCTGGTATCAAGAACAAAAACTGTAGCATAGTGCGTTTACTTTCCCACACATGCGAAAAGAATAAAATTAATATTAAATATCCTAGTCTATCTAGTCAGAGTAATCGATGAGGTTTTGTATGATTTCAATCTATTTTATTGTTTGTTATCTATTTTTTAAATTCCATTTTACTTTTCTTTAACAAAACTTGTTTTCTGACTCGATATTGCACTTGGCAAAATGATTGACTATATATGCTTGTGTATTTCTATTTTGTTATTTGAACTTGGGACTCTTCTTGTTAGGATCAGGTTATTATTTCCTAATCACAGTAAAGTTATTAGTATTCATTGAATGCTTGGATATTATTGAATAATTTTGATATTTCAAAATGTAGAAATCCTGCTGACAAAAAAAATTATCCTATAATATGGTTATTTCAAAATGAGAATTAGTAATTCATTATAGATTACAAAAAAAAATCATTAATTGCCTAGATATTTTAGAATAATTTTGTTCAAATAAAAGAAAACCTTATTTTTTGTCCAATTTCTTAAAGATGAATAGCCATGACCAATTAAACTGAATATTATTAATTTATTACAGTTTTAAAACAAAGAAGTAAGCCTTATTATGATAATGATTGAAACAATATCTTTTAATTTTAAATTAATATTTTCTCCTTTTCTAATTTCTTTTTGAATTTTGCCTAGTATATTCACTTCCCACGCATGCGGAAATTTTCTAGAATTTTAAAATAAAATGATCGAATTAAAACTGAACCAAGATATTTTTACTTTTGGTTCTGAATAGCTTTATAATAATTTTGAAATGAATATGAACTGTAAATTGAGTATTGAATTTCTGTTTTATATACAATGTAACAAGGTATTTAAAATTGGCTATTAATGCAATATATTTTTTTGGCCTTATTCATTTTATTTTGAAAATAAAAAATGAAGTGATCATGCTTATATTGCAACATATGATTGATTTTATATTTTATAAGAAATTATGAACGAATTCATTCATAAAAACGGACCATTCATAAAATGGATGGCATACCATTAGGGTCTGTGTCCTCAAAACTACATGTGCCACAATTGAACTCATCTGAGCCGTCGTCGCAATCTTTATAGAAATTGCACACCTTGCTAGAATCAATACATGTGCCTGATTTGCACATAAATTGATTTCCACATTTGCTAAGTGTTGTTCTAATGGGTATGGGTGCTGTTGATGACTGTCCAGTAATAGCAATAAAGAGTGGATATTAGACATTCATTTTAATATTTTACTAAATTTTCAATATCAAAATAAATAGCTCTGTTTTTTCAAAATTTATCCAGCCAAATCCATTTGAAAATTTAACGAATGTGAAAATTCCACCATTTTTGAATAATTATTAATTCTTGAGGTTTTCATCATTTGATCAAGTTAAATGTGCTCACTTATTGACTGTAATTGTTTACAAAGTTTTATTGTGAATAATCTTCTCAAATTTGTTATTTTAATTTTGGTGCATTGCATTTAAAATTTGTTTACATTCTCAATAAATTACCATTAAATCTAGTTAAAATTATTACATAAAATGGAATGTGAATAGGCCGTATTTTACTATTTTGTTGAAGATTATTTTTATTATTGGCTTTAAATTAATATTTTTTACAATAATGATCATAAAATACATGGTTGTAAACTGTAATTTTTCTTCCATTTTTCATTTAATTTATCAACTTAATATCAATTTCATGATTTGGTTGTACTTTGTTTATATTATCATTTTATTTACTTTGTTTATATATATTATCATTTTTAAACTCAAAATAATTTGTGTATATTGAAATTAACTTACTTATTAACTGCAATTATTTGCATAATCTAGTTAATATTCTTAATATTGGATAGTTATTTATATAATAGACCTGGTAGATTGAAAAATTTATATATTGAAAGTAATTATTGTAGTTATAGATTGTAAACTCTCTAAATTAACCATGCCAATTATTCTATTTCAATTTCACACACAATAATATAATTTTAAACGAATAGGAAATAACATACTTGTACTCCAAGATGAGTTAAATTACCCCTTATCATTGACATTCCATTAACAAGTTGTATCTTTCACCAGAATTTCTTATAGTTTTGTCAGTGGACAGTGCGTTAGAGCAGTCACACATATCTTGAAATGAAACATGGTATTTTTCATTAGTTTTTATGAAATTCAGATAGATCAATTATCATGAAACAAGCTATTGAGTTGGATAAAGTAAACTTCGTTATTCCGAATATATTATTGAATAATACCTAGATCCAATAATACTTGTGATTTTTCAAATCTATGATTATG
>JAQGCQ010000335.1:0-15754 GCA_034699945.1 Chamobates pusillus
TTATAACAGTTATCCATACATTCTTTTAATGAAAACCTGATAAATATAAAGTTACAGTTTGAGAAATACCCTGTTTCAATTTAACCCTAGTATAAAGCCAGTTTTACCCATTTAAGTTTCGAAGTAATTTTCAAATAAGATTACATTCTATTCATTATATTATTCAATTGAATCAAGATAGTTTAGTAATTGAAATAACATAAATAAAATGAAAGTATTAGTCATTTCTTTAAAAAATAGAAATAATATTCCTTGTTCATTCCATTTGTTAATCATCCTTTTGTCCAAGATTTTTGCCTTATACATATTGCTAGGTTCGACTGTACTATTGAACATTAAAACAGTTTTGACTGTTATATTGTTATTTGGGTTGAAAAGTGAAAATGACAGCAAAAATCAATAGATTTTGGTTTTATCAAAAAGTTTTATTTATTCAATATTTTTTAATTTGATTATTGTTCTCGTCTTTAGAGTAGAATATTATTTGTTTAATGATTTTTTGTGTGAGACGTCAGTCTTTCACACAAACATTTGGTGAAAGACTTTTAATATGTTTTGAGAATTGATTTTTGTCTAAATTATGGCAAAACTGAAATAACTTTCATTCGTTGAGATCGATATCTACTGTTATTTATGAGGGGATGAGTTTGAGCTCAAAAATAACTTCAATTAAAGTTTTGTTGAGTTTTAGCACAAAAATCGATTTTAAAAACTTCTAATTTGAATAGAAATGTATTTATTGAATGAGTTGTCTCTCAATTTTCATCGCTTTTAATATGTTTTTGAAGAACTTCTGATTATTTTTGTTCACAAAATTAGTTTTAACGCAAAAATTCAAATTTCGAGGAAACTTTTAGTTTGAAATAATGACTGTTCAGTGAAAAGGATTCCGGTCTTAAGATTGAGACAATTTCCTCAATAATTTAGGTTTTCATTAATCACAACACAACTGAAAAATTGCTTTCAATTCTTTCATTTGAAAAACATTTTCATTAAAAGCAATGAATGAATTGAAATAATGACTGAAATCTAATGAATTCTTGCATTTATTTGCACTTATGTTTCAAATGACCGATTTTGAGAAATCAGCCCTCCCTTAGACCCCATTCGGACCCCACTCTACCCATCACTGATAAAAAATTTCAGAGAAAAATATTCGATATTATATTTTATTTACAAACAATTTTAAACAATAATTCAATTGATTTGATGAAACTTTTGGTGATTACTTTGAATTTTTCCGGATTCAAACTAGGTAAAAGTATTTTCTAATGTATTACCTAGATTAAAAATGCAAAATTTTTGAAATTGAGTTCAATTTATTAGAGTATATATTATTTGTTATTATAATAATTTGAAATTAAAATCGATTTTTGAGACCAAAAGTTTGATTTTTGATAAAAATAATTATATTTATAATAAAACTGCAAAAACATAATTAAAGTGAAATGAATCAGAACTGAGTGCACAGAATAACTGAGAGAAATGAAAATCATTATTAGATTATTTTATAACTATATTAATACTACACTTACTTTTCATTTGATCACAAAAGCCATTAATAAAATTAAAGAAAATTTTATTTTTATTATTACATATAATTTTCGGGTCTTTTCCGTTATGTTTTGTCTTAATTTTCATGAAAAGCGATCAGAAATTATAAAAATTTTATCGAAAAAAAATGAGAACAAAACTACAAAATTAATGATTAAATTTAAAGTCAAACTTTTCAGCAATAAATTCATTGGAAGTCTTAGTCTTTTTTCTGATATCAGCAGAAAATATGTTTAAAAATTGATAACTCATTAAGAATTCATTGAAGAGAAAAGTTTATAAATTGATTCATCAGTTTTTCCTCTTCTTTTTTGTATGTATTTTCTCCGAAGACTTTTCGATAATAAATTTTTTATGCCTTAAAGCTATGGATCACAAAATTGTGGAATAAAACTGAACAAAAAAAACTTAAGAATTCTTAAGAACAATACCATTATTATAGCCATTGGTTTGAGTTCTCATTTTATATAATATTATAAGACAATAGACGAAGAATGGGAACAGACTCTAGGATTTCATTTCACATCTCACACGATATCAGATCCGAACCAATTTCATTACGAGAGAGAGAGAGAGAGAGAGAGAGAGAGAGAGAGAGAGAGAGAGAGAGAGAGAGTCGAAAGACTCAGAGCTATTTCCCAACAGAAATCACTTCACAACAAATTATGATTAAGAATAATAATGAGTGGTATTCTGTGCACTAGTGTTGGGTTTGAGTGCAGGCATTCCTATTGTGCAAAAATATATCCAATCGTTTTATTAATTTTACGGATTTCATTCTCTGATATCAGTTGTGATTGTGCTGTGCGCTACTTAAATGGCATCCCTCGCACAGACACAAGTGTTTTGCAGAAACAAAAGAGAGTACAAAATAAGAAGAGACGGAAAC
The DNA here is from genome assembly GCA_034699945.1 of Chamobates pusillus. NCBI lineage: Eukaryota > Metazoa > Arthropoda > Arachnida > Sarcoptiformes > Chamobatidae > Chamobates > Chamobates pusillus. The sequence goes on from JAQGCQ010000335.1 coordinate 2,444, forward strand.
CTAAGTCTAAATTAATTTGAAAGATAGACAACGAAAACGGAGAACAAAAAATTGATTTGTATTAAAGTAGGAGAAGAAGAGAAGCAATTAAGTGAAGTAAGTGTTGCACCAAATTAACGGCACAAACGGTACGAATCATTGCAATTTCAGACGCTCTCTCCCTCACAGATCCCTCTCCTCTCTATTGTTCTCTGCGGTGCTCTCAAAGGCACTGAACTGTTCTTTTCACTCTTCTCAAGGATTTCTTCTTCTTTTTTATTCATTCATTTGCTTCTCTCCTTCTCTCTCTCTCCTCCCTTTCCATTCCCTCCCTCTCTCTCACCATTCCTTCAATTCCTTTCCTCTTTAATGATTAGAAGTTCTTATCAGAGATTTAAAGACATTTGTAATGAATTTAAATGTTTTGCCACAAAAACAAGAAGAAAAATCTGATGTAAATGTGTTTGGAATTGATTTTCAGATCTTAAGCGGTTTATAAATTGAATATCATTCAAACAGTTAACCCCCTGTTCTCCCTCTCCTTTTTTTACTCTATCAACCATTTGAGATTCTGTGAACTGAAACCTGACATCTTTTTCTCATTTGATTTATTAAATCAATGAAAATATTGACGAAATGAAAAGGTATATAAAAATTCAAAAACAATTTCATTGAACGAAAAAATATATTTAATATTCAACTGAATTGAATGTTTTGAAAGTGAATTCAGAGAAAAAAGTATCGATGAATCAAAGCAATCATTTTTGACGGTTGAGTAGAGTTCAGAATTTTATTTTGGATCCCTTTCCCTACAGTTCTTCAAAAAAGTGAGACTTTAGTGACACTGAATCCCAATCCTAAAGAGAATAGAAATATAGAAAACTTATCGCAAGTTTTTCTTCTGACTCTTCTCTCCCTTTTAAAGAAGAAGAAAAAGTACCGAAGAATTATAACCTCTCCTCAGACAGACATATAATCATAAGAATGACTTTTTATGATACAATTTCTGGTGTGTGTGCGGAGTTCAGTACTACCCGAGTATTTTAGTTGAAGAGAAATATACACTGATTTGATTCAAAACTGTAATACAGACTAAAAGTTATTGGACTACAAAAGTATTGAATAGTTTTTAGTTTATTGAGTGCTGCAAATGATATGACTTTTTATGATTGATGTGAATCTCACTGCAAACGACTTTTAGTTTATTTTAAATTATATGAACTTTTCTCCAGAAAATCGTTTCCTTCGTTCAGTTTGTAGTAAATCATAAGAAGTGTTTTCAATCGAAACAAAATGTAATTTTTTAGCCCAAAATTTATTTTATTCGTTGATTTCATTTCCAGGATTTTATTTCAGGAATTGTTATCAGGATATTATTTTTTCAACCATTTTAGGGACTGACTGATTAACAATCATTCGATAAGGATTTCCTTTCGTTTATAATTAAAGTTTTCAATACTTATATTATTGCAATCATGTTATTTGTGTGGAAGAACCTTGAACAATATTAAATTAATATCCTGTTTGATTATTTCAACTTGAAACTTTCAAGGATTTTTCAAATTTTGCATAACACAAATCAAATGACTTGTAAGAATGCGCTGACGTTTGCATAAAATAATTTTAATCTGAATTTTATTGTAAATATTTATGAAAACATTTTGATTACTCACCGAAAATATCGATGAAATTCAAGAGGAATACGGTTTGTATTAATTGTTCCCACATTTCGTTAATAAATGAAGCGTTTATTAGTTTATTATTATTCTTCATATAATAGAGTAATTCAGTGCTGAAATTAGTTTAATTTCATTAGACATTCCAATGCTGTGCTGTTCTTCAAAATGTGGGCTTCAGTGCTGTTTACAATTTTTTGGTGGCAATACTTCACTCCAATAATGAATTGAATAAATTTTCAGTTGCTTTTTGTCCAAAGAATTTGAAGAATTTTATGCTCAGAATTCGCGGCACAAAAATAAACAGTTATTCACACAAAACAAGTGAAGAAAAAGTTTATATTTATTGCCATTACTATAGAATCAGATGAGAAATGTATTTATTTTCTTCGCACACATTATTCACAATAAGGGATAGAAAAGTCATCCATTCATTACTTGAAACTCAACAATAAAATAGTGAAGGAGTTTCTGATTCATTAAACTCTTCGTTATTCAATGTTTTTCAAGAATTGGCCAAAAGTTTGTTTTTCTCAGCGATTCTGCAAAGAATTTGTCTGTTTTTTACTGAGAAATAAGTGCACGACTTGTTTATGGAGTTCTTTCTCGTGATTGTTATGGTTTACCCAAAGAGTGAGAGCAGAAAAAAAACTTATTCTGTTTAGAATTCCGCTCGCATTTGGAAAAACAGAAAATATTTACAGTTTGAGAGTTGAGTACTTCTCAACTGATTTTAGTTATGAAAAGCACAGGACTTACTATTCATATGAGTGCCGATAAAAGACGAGTTGAGAACCAAATAATAGTCAAAACAATGGCAATGAAAGTCCAGTTTCTTTTGGAGAGTAGTTCTGCAAAACGACAACGAAATTGATCTAAGCTTTAGCTCAGAGACAGAGCGCTCACCACATGAACAGCACAGAGAATAAAAGTAAAGAGAAGTTGTGTTTCGGGAGAGTTCATCACATTTTATATATCCATAACAGACACACACATACACAGAGCGCTCCGGGTTCAGTCGCGCGGCTCAACAACAGTGACGTAAACTTTTCAACAATTTATTTCCACAAAAAAAACTGAAGAATCGCTTTTTGAAAATCAATTCAAATGAGAGAAAAGTTTTTTCATTCACTCTTTTGCAGTCACTCAACAAATTTGCTTAAACTGACCAAACACTAGACAACTGGAACACCACATAAATAGACAGGAGTCCGATAGTGAACGTCGGTAGCAATCATTTGTATGATTATGTAATGTTGTTTTGTTAGGAAACGCCACTCTATCTGTTCAGTAAATCTATACAGTAGTCGTTCGCGACTCCACTCTCCTCTATCCGAAGAGGAAAGCCTACCGATAAAAGGGCCATAGTCAATCAGCTGAGCACATGCGCCGCCTGTAACACATTAGAGGACCGGTCGTTCCGCAAAAAGAAGAACTGAAATTTTTTTCATACGATTTAATATTTGTGACAAAAAATGATTTAATATATTATTATTATAATAATAGTTATAATATTTTTGAGTCTCGTTTTTATCTAATCGTTAGCACAGAAAGTGCTTATACTATGAATACTCATTAGTTGTGCGCTCAGAAGGGGTTTCCATCAGTTTATCTCTACTCTCATATTCACACTTCACTCTAACAGCTATTGTCGTATAAAGCGATTGATTAACGCATAGAATATATGATTTGTTTGCCTCTTATTTTTTGAGGCCTCAAATCAATTACCTTTTTCTAGTCATAAAACAATAAATTAATAGTTTGAACTTGGTCGCTTTTTTGTTATTGTTTGTTTAAACTTTTGGCGGTTTTTTCATTTGTTTCATCTTTTATTTTTCTTTTTGCTCGAATCGATTGGCAAAACATTAGATGTTTTGTAGGTTTTTAGGAAATGATACCTAATTTCCTAACAAAAGAAATGATACAAAAATTTTTGTGTTGCACTTAAGTTGTCGTCATTTTTGAAGATTTATTTTTATTGTTTTATTTTCTTTTCATTTCTTTTTCAAACGAATCTCTCTCTCTCTCTCTCTCTCTCTCTCTCTCTCTCTCTCTCTCTCTCTGATAAACATAACTATTTTTATATCATTATATTTATGTTTAGAAACCATTTGGTACTAAAGATTTAAGAGAAATATCATTATAAAACTTAAAACTCATTAATATATTTCAATGAAATGATTATTTTTGTAAAATATATGCGATATTTGGCGAGAAATAAATCACAGAATTTGTTTTAAAAACATTTTGGAATCGATTTTTGGCGGAATTTCTCTAAATTTTAATTCAATTCAATGATAAAAGTATTGCCAAAAGTTTCTTATCGTTCTTTTAGTGAATTATATGAACAGAATTTTAAATAATCCGAAAATTTAATTAATTTTGACGAATATCTTTGAAAAATAGATTTTCAGTCATTAATCTCTTAATGAGTTTTGTTTTTAATTATTTTTGTGCGAAATTTTAATATCTTGTAATCATTTTTCGAAAGAGAGTTAATTGAAATTTATTTTTTTAAAAGAGCCGTACTTTTGATAGGAATTAAATATCGAAGTCATGCCATCAGAATTTCAATTACCAGTGCCTCCACTTCACTGTATTCTGTGCTTAACAGACAGAATATTCGTCTGAATATTCAATTTGTAACCAAAACTTTTCAAATATATTCCTCTAATTGTAGTTAAAGTTTGTTTCAAAGAATATTTTGAAATATTTATTAGTTTTTTTTTCTGCATTTCTTATATCGTAAAACTTTTCACTCGAATTAATTTCAGACTTTTTAATGAAAAAATATTTGAGATTAGTTTCAATTCAAAGAACTTTCATTGATTTTAAAGAAGACTTTTGAGTCAAATATTTTTATTCTTGCATTTCTTGAAATCATTTTTATTTTGTTTAAGTCCTAGATACTAAATGATCTGGGTTAGCTGGAGCATTAAAAATCATGATGGATCATTTCTATTAACTGAGAAATCACTGGTTTATATTGAAATTATCGAAGAAAATACTATTTTAATGATTAATGAGTTTTAACCAAACTTTGAGTTAAATTAAGAAAAAATAATTAAATTTTTCAACAAAAAAATTAATTGATATTCAGTTTAATTTGATTTTGTGTTCGCTTAGAGACCACGTTATGTGTGGTTTAATGAACTCTATTTAACACATTTTATACTTTCATTAATTGTTTTTTCTTCAACTGTTTTATACTGAAAGTGATTTTCATTTGAAGAATCGGTTCATTTGATTAAATTATTTAAACATTTATTAGAAATAAATCTATTTTTAGTCAAAAGTGTTATTTCATACAAAAAGTGTAGAAAATATTAACTCAAATGCAAAGCAAAAGAGAAGTTATTTTACATGAATTTAGTGAACAGTATTTAGTTGTGATGGGAAGCACTCAGTCTGTTATTTAAGATCAATCAGTTGTCCTGCAATTCGTCACTCACTTAGTCCTCACTCGTTATGTTTGTGCCGTCAAAAGTAGGAAATAAGTGGGTGCTATCGGAACCGGAATAATGGCCGTTCTTAGGGATACACTGATTTGTTTGTATGAGTTATGGTTAGAGAGAGAGAGAGAGAGAGAGAGAGAGAGAGAGAGAGAGAGAGAGAGAGAGAGAGAGAGAGAGAGAAATCACGTGACATCTCCCAAATTGCTATCACAAACATAAATGTCTTTCTCATCACTCGTTCGCATCAAAACTCACCCATTTTTGGTGTTAATGGAAATAGAAATAAGATTTTTTGTCTGTTCCTCTCGTTTTTTGCCAGTGCTGTGCTATAATCTGCGTTATTCCATCCCTATCTGTTTATATCAATTGCTATGTTTTGGGCACTCAGTCCCAGTCGTCTCCTCTTTTACTCTAATCTTTGTTCTAATTTTTTTGCTTCTGTTCTGACGGCAAGTGTTTAGTGTCTGAACCAAAGTCTGAATAACGCAAATGTTTTGCTACGGTTTGATGTTTTGCTGTCAATCCAGTGATAAATGTTTCCAATTTGTTTGAATTTTTTTCTTCTCGCTTTTACTCTTTGCACTTCCCTCTCCTCTCATCCTCTTTGAAAGGCACGGGTGGTGAAGGCATGAGTGCATTAAACCCAAAACAAAACATCACTAATGGTTTTGAATTGTGTTTTAGTTTTTCGTTACTATTGATTAAAACCACTTCTTAACCATATTATAGTTGTTTGACTCACAATAGTCATCAAATTGTTCTTGCTCAATTCAATAGCTAAGGTAGATTTTGAGATGGTTTGCACAAAATTTTATTTCCTCAACTTTTTGACATTCTCAAATAACCAAGTTAATGCTTAAAATTACCAACGATCTAACCTAGTTTACTCATCGATTAAAATGAGCTAAATACCTTGGACATTGCTGATCTATCTGTCCAAGTTCAGGGAAAATATTTGCGTTCGATTTTCAATTACTTTGATGTCATTCATTGACTGCCGTCTGATATGAGAATAAACGAAATTTTTTGTGTTTTTCTATTAAACAAATAATAGAAGAAAATGTTGTTCTCATCGATAATAGATTTCTCGCATAACATATGAATAAATTGATTTTCATCTTTTTGTTCGCGTTTTTTGTGTGATATTTCTCTCCCTGTGTTTACTGCACAGCATATGATAGACAACTGTTTTGATTGGATCTAACAATACGTACAGAATATTCCGTTTCGTTCGGTTTGGCACCAATTCTTACCATATATTCAATTAGAAAAATGTTTTTCTTTTGGATTAATCTTTTGATTCATGTCTTGAATGTAAATAATTGACAATACATTTATCATTCATCGAAATTTTTATGAATATCTTGATTAATCCAATTGTAATTCTTGGTTCAATTCTCTCTTTAATGTCACAATTTGTTTCTTGCAAATTATGGCCACAAAGAAGACATTGGTTTTCAAACATTGTTTATTTTTGTGTTTTATTTTGCTATCAATTATTAGCAATAAATGAGCGGTCGGTGCAAACGACTGCTTTAGTAAATGGTGGTCAGTATTGAGTGGACGGCCACTCACATCATTCACATTATTGGTCTGGCATTTGCTAATGTCTTGTCATTACCTTTGAATGCCTTTCAATACAAATAATAACTCTTCTCTTTAAGTGATTGTGTTTTTGCAGGAAAAGAGTCATTGAATGAATGGTCGGCCAATTCTTAACATCAAATGATTCCTCGTTTTTGTTATTATATGTATTGATCATAAAAGAAGATCAAAAGAGATTTCTTTGTGTCTCAAACACAGAGCTGTGCACTGATAGCCAGCCATAAGTCTGTGCACAGAATCATTCACTCATTATATGGTCAAATGGTCTTCCATTGACTTATTGTTCTCAAAACAAATAAACAATATTCCACTTCTTGGATATCAACTCATTGTTGTCTCGGATACCATTCCTAAACTCTCCTTTAATTGTCTGTCTCTGTCAAGAGGTGGGAGCGATTCCATAATAATCCCTTCCATCACATTAACAGTAATAAAGAGGAATATTTTTGATGTTTTTCTTGATTTTAATCTTTATTATTATTATTATTGCTAGATTATTTTGTTTTAATTAAATTATTACATGACCATGGTTGAAGGAAAGAGTAAATACGGACATTGAGATGAACCCTTTCTTTAGTTCTCTATTTGCAAATATTTAATTCAATAAAAATTTGTTTAGTACTGAATAAAATTTATTAGAGTTTTGAATAAAATATGAATTTTATATAAGTTTTGATAAATAAAGTATTAAAACTTTCGCTTAAATTCTTCGATGTTTTCCTTTTTAGACATATTTTTTGTTTTGTTGAAAATCTCTTCATATTTGATGGCATTCTTCATATTCTTGTGATCAATATTTTTGAGGACAGTCTCCAAAGCAATGGTCAAAATCATTAAATAAAACCAAATGATGACAAACGCAGTCATAAATTGAGGAGTTTTGTCGAAATTGTGTTTATATCTCATTGTTTGTTGTCGTGAACTGAATTCAAATGGATTTCTATCGAAACTATTGCTGTAATAATCATTCAAATTATGTGATGTCTTATATGTCTGTCTGTGAATATGAGGACCGGAGTAGTGATTACTGGAAGCCCTGATCTTTTGTTTCAATGATTGGTCATAAAGTGTTCGCTGTTTGTCATTAATCAGACAATTGTAGGCTCTATTAATCTCTTGAAATTTGATTTTATTCGTTTGAATCACTTTCTGGTCATTTATATCCCGATTCATATCCGGATGATATCGTTTGCAGAGTTCCAAATACGACAAACGAATCGACTTTTTATCACAATTTTCATTGACTTCTAATATCTGATAATATGTTTGACTGAAGTCTTGTTTCGAAACAAACAGTTTTCTCGAATGAAAACCAAACAAATTATGTAAAAATCGGCCAAACCTTTGATGAAACACAAGATTATTATTTAAATTTAAATTCATTTTAAATATTCAAAGCCTTGAGTCGTAAATAAATGAATAAACTTTAGAATCATTTCATATTCAAAATTCAACAATTTTTTTTCGATTTCCAAATTTATTGTTATCATGGTAAGATTGCTCGAGCTCTTTATTCATTGTATGGAATTGAGTTGAAGTTTTGTTTCCTGCACAAAACAGCTTTCTAAGGGATTGGCAAGGTAGCTTTTTGTAAACTTGTAAAATATGCCACTTATCACTAGAAATATGATTTATTCAATAGATTTATCAAGTTCATCTTTGTTTTGCTTCGTAGACAATTTTGTGAATTTATACAATAAGTGTAAAGTGTGTTTACCAAGCACATTCATCCCTGTCTATTACCAGAGACTTCACTTAAAATTTTCTATTTAGAGATAAAAAGTTGATCTGAAATTCTAGTATTCTTTGTGTTGAGAACAGAGAACACAATATTTTCAGATATTTTCCGCTGAACTGAACGCCAACTCAAAGAAAAATCTAATTCAAAGTCTGAAAATCCATTTTTATCGTAACTCAAAATAATCTATTCTTTTGGTGTTTTTCATGTGATTTCATTTATAAACTCATTTCATAAGTCCTTTCATTAAAAAATAATTAGTTCTAAAAATAAAAATGAACTTGTTGAATTATAACAATCAAATGATTCCAAACGAATAATATGTTATTGAATTATATAACAGCAAATATTGAGCAATTTCAATTGGAATTTAAACATGTTAAGTTTATTCTGTACTTTAGATGAATATTATAGGCATAATACAAGACCATGCTCATTTATATAAGTTTGATTCTCATTTTAAACCTTATAAAAGAATATTCTTCAAAATTCAGTGAATTTGAATTAAGTCGAGCGTGAATTTAGATTTTTTTTGTCTGCCTTTGAAAAGAAGGATCTCTTTATCAGAGAATGTATTCATTATTTTTTTTCTCCGAAACTATTATTATTAAACCGAATGCAAACACAAAAAGACATAAAAGTAATCAAACAAAACATTTTTCTCTTCTCTTTCCTTTAATTCGAGTCAAAAATGCTTTTTTTGAGGAATGTCTGATTGAAATTCATTTTAAGATAACTTATCTTTTTATATATTTTCTCCATTTTTTCCTCGACTCTAATCTGAAACAAATTGGGTTTTAATGCAAATCCATATATTTTGAGTTTCATTTAAACTTGCTAATAGATAATAGAGAAATAAATGAGTCTAGATACATAATTAACCTCAGCATTCGAAGGAATAATTTAATGTTATCTTGGTTATTCTTTGACTCTCAGTATTTTTCATTTTGCTTTTATTAAAATAATTTAAAAGACGAACAAAAATTTTCCAAATTATTTCATTCGGTCCCTAATCCAGGTCTGCATTAAAATATTTGAAAAGAGTAAATCCTCATAAAGTAGCCTGGAATAAATAAACAACAACTTTATGCACAGAATAGAAAATTAAATCCAAACCCCTGTTATTCAAAAACTTGAATCTTGGAGCATAATTTAAGATTAGTAGATAAGCATGCTTAATTTCTTATCATCCAAGAGCTTATTCCGGGCTTTTGACTAATCATTACCTTAAAAATGTCAACAAAACTATAATAATTTCAGTGAAAATAAGTTAAGATTAAAATTATTGTTATTTATTGCAAATAATTGTCACGAAAAAAGATTTGCCTTTCTTTGTAATTAATCGTTAGTTTTTTCGGTTATTTTTAAGACTAAAACTATTTGTGTATTTCAGCAGATTTTAAGTTCAAATATTTTCCATAAACTCCTGAATAATAATAACATTTTATTAGACCTTTTTTAAAGACTAACATTTGTTAGACATTTGTATTTTTAGGGCATTTCATAAGTGATTGCAATAAATTAATTGCTATAAAAGTCAAAAATAATATGCACTGCAAATGAATTTTTCGCATTTTTATTCTGAGCGCAAAGTATTTGCTGCGGAAAAGCGATTGAAAAATCAATAAATCCTTTTTGTTTCATACGATTTCGGAATTACTTAAATGTAATAAATATATAGATTTTTACTATTTGTCTCCCTTTCCCTCCCCTCCAAAAATATTTAAAAATAATTTCCATGAAAAATGTCAGGAGTTGTGAAAACTGAGTGCCTTTTACTAAAGAAATAGCAAAATGTGAAACGGATTTATATCTGGAAAACGATTTCACTTTTTTCTTACAAATCGTTTCGTTTTCTAAGTCTTAATAAAAGTCTGGAGACATAAGACTTAAGACATTGTATTCTTCTTAAAGACTTCTTTTGCAAAAAATAGATATTTATCTGAAAATCCAATTGAAAACTGTTTTTAAGATTCACTGATTTTTATACAGTGTTTTTGTTTATTCTAGTTCTAAAATCTAGCAGGTTTATATAGTTTATATATTTCTCCAGACAAATAAACTGGTATTAAGTTTTAGTGAAGACATTAAACTGAAGTTTTCGACTAAATATCTAAATAATGAGAAAAACAATTCAGAATTTAAGCTAAAAATAAACTTTAAATTTGTTTTCGTTTCGAGAATTCGAGAATAATATTGATTTTAAAACTTTAGAATAATCTTGATTGAGATCTGGTTTGATCTAGTTCATTTGAGCTATAAAATTACATTTGAAGTTTGATTCGAACAGAATTTAATTACTTTATCTGTTATTTCATTATTTAATTGATTAGATTTGAAACTCAATTAATATTCTGAGCGTTAAAGTCATGAAAATTAATAAATAAGAACAGAATTAAAGCACAGAATAATTATATTTCAATTAATGGGTAAAAATTGTGGTCGAATTAGTGGCAATCAATTGCACAGTTGCTATACATTGCTATACATTTGGAACACCACTGCCAGTGATTGCACTCATTTCCACTCGAATTCATGTTATTATTGAAGTTTTCCTCTCATTCTGTGCTTATATTCATGTTATTCAGAATATAAGCGAAAATCAATGAATAACTGAATGAGAATCAGGTCTACAGAAGACTAGGACTGGATGTTAGACCCAAATGGCATAACAACCGGAGCTGTCGAAGCGATACCAAACCAAAAGTTGAGGATAAATAAGAAAACTCGTCGATTGGAACAGAGAGAGAGCACATCATAGTTGTTGTATGAGAGCACTACCACTCTCTTATTGGTACTGCTTTTTCACATCTGATTCAGACAAACGGAAAGTGCAAAAAATTGAACAAAAATATAAACTAAATCACTATCGAAGACATTGATATGACTTCTAATGGAACGTAACAATAATGAAGACTGAGCTCAATATGGATTTATGGCGATCCCCACCAAATAGAGATAAACACAAATGGCTGTAGTTATTGGGCGGACAATAACTGTGAGGACACAAACCGATAAAGAAAGTCATGAATTTAGTACCGCTTTACAGGAGTGGAGGAAAGGGATGGATAGGGGAAGGCAATGAAAAATAAACAAAATTATAGAATTTTATTTTTTTTCTGTAAACCTTTTATAAGAAGTAATGACTTAAAAGTTTCTGTGATTTTAAGGCCTTTTTATTGAAGAAAAACCATTTTATTTCAAAATAAATACATTTTCAGTGAATTGACATTAATTTTAATCTATTGACTAATTGATGATTAGTTTCAATAATAGTTGTAATGAATAAAAATTATAATTAAATAAATGATTGAACGAGGAGTGGGTTATTGATATTTAGCATGGTATGCTTGGAACTGATGACATTCGCACAGTGGTACACATTTGTGAGACTTCTCGTCGCGGACTAAACCCTTTTTGCAGTCGCACCCTTCCACACAGGTTGGGTAAGAGCACTTTTTATGCGGATCATTACAGGTAGGAGTGCAGGGCTTGCATTTGTAGTGCTGTTCATTGTGGGGACACTTCTTATACGGACACTCATAATCGCGAACGCATTTCTTTGTAGACCAGTCGCGAAGGAATCCTTGATTACAGTAGCACCCAGGCAATTCAACGGAATAGTTACTGCATTTGTATGTGTCGACTACCGGGTTCTGGCAGGTGGGCGCACAGGGAACGCCATAATCGCTGTAGTGCTCGTTTTCCGGACAGATTTGAGTGCAATCTTTGGGTTTAACGCAATGTCCAGTCTTCAGGTCCTTCACATATCCGGAGTCACAGAAGCACCCGCTCACACAAATTCCCTTATCATAACCGCAAACGGACAGACTTCTGGGTTCGGCCAATTCACACGTGGGCTGACATCTGGGACCACATTTCTCAAAATGTGAGTGTGGTTTACATAAAGCTGTTCAACAAATCAATAAATTAATTAAGGGTTCAATTGAATGATAACTATTTTAAATGACATACGAGGGCACAGGCTTTTGGGAATACACACTCCGAACTCGCTTCGCACAAATCCATGTCCACAGACACAGCCGGGAGAACAGGGTGGTGGAGGCTCGTGATGAGGCTTATGAGATGGTTTTATGATCAGAAGAGTTGATGTCTGTTGTTGCGGTAAATTAGACCTGGCGTTGAACTCAGGACACGGCAACTGATTGGGGAACTCACAGGTCGGCTGACAGGGAGTCACACATTCGCTGATCATCTGAAAAGTTTTCAATAAAAATCAATTCAAATGATATTTGAAAAGTTTGTCAGTCATTACCTCATTTGGTCTGCATATGATCTTATGAGGTTTGCTTTTGGACGGCTTCACAATTATAAAGGTCTCTATAAAATCAACGAAAGGTTAAATTGAATGTTGGAAATGAGCTTGATCAAATAAACTTACGTTGAGGTTGTTGGTTGTTATTTCTCTGTTCAGTGGTCTCAGCGCTGACGGCCTGTTGTTGTTCAGTGTTGGCATTTTGTTGGACCTGACTCTGTTCGGGTTGTTCGGGGTTAGGGTTAGCCAATGCTAGGCTCACCACCGCTAACACAACAAATGCTTTCAACATTTTTTTCACTTCAAAACTAAAATTTATCAAAACTTTTACTAAACTTTTATTTTTGAGTTTAAATGACTGAAAGCACTCTTAAAATGATTTGAAAATCACATTTGAAGTTGACTTTTATACCAAGAGCTAAGTTTCAAATGTCTAATCCGGTGAATAACTGACCATTCGATTGGCCTTAGAGTTCATTTACTTATAAATCCCTTAAATCTACTGATTGTCCAAATTTTATCAAATAATTCATAGGATTTCCAAATAAATTTTGACTGAATTTTAAATCTGTATTCACTTTC
>JAQGCQ010000336.1:0-15736 GCA_034699945.1 Chamobates pusillus
ATTTAACATCTCATGAATAGAATGTCCAACAAATTCAGTACTTATAAGTTGTCGGACAGAATGGAAACAACACTCGTTTCTAATTGGATTAACACTGATTTCCATTTTATTATTGTCATTAAATTAATTGATGGGTTTCTTATGTTTAACACAAATTATCCATTCATTTAAAGTGAAAAGATTCAAATGATCTCAATTCTAAACCAAAGAGTTTTTTGTTGACAATATTTGAATGCATTTTTAGTTAGATTTCAAATAAAACATAAAATAATATAATCAAAGAGAATGTGACCACTGATCAGATCTTATGAAACAATTGAGGTCTAATGAAAATGTTGTACAAAACTTTGTCAGTATCTCTGGTATGGTATGAATGTATCTGTCTTTTGGGCCAAATTCTTAAAAACTTTTTGTTTGAAAATCAAATAATATTTATTTTTTCATATATTCCTCGAAAGTCTCTATTATTTTAGTGTTTATTTGAAGAAAAAAAAATTGGAAAAAGCTGTGGGGCATAGACTCTATGTATATGCCATAGAGTCTAGGTATTGATATTTTTTATATCAATTTAAGAGATGTAATAACTTGTATTTGATAGTGATAAGAGTTTGTCCTGCACACACACACAGTGCACAATGAACCCCATACCCCATACCTAGCTGTATTCATTGGAACGACTAACAGGTACTACCGGTTAGTAAACAACTTGTGATTTAATACTCTCTTTTGTGGTAATTTAGCAAGATCATAATATCAACATAAAAATCACATAAATATCTAGAATTTTCATTGACTAAACTCAAGGCTATACTATATATCAAATTTCAAATCATTTTCTCAAATCTTCAATAAATTAATTTCATTTTATTATTAATTAGAAAAACATAATATAATTATATTTTAACACAAATTATTAGATTAAATATCTTAAGTAGTCCTTCAGCTCAAAAATAAACAAGGTGACAAACTTTTCAAATTAAAATGAAATGTACCAATTTACTATTCAAACATGTGGTTACCTAGTTTATTTTGTCATTGGAACAGAAGTAGTCTTAAGACTGAGTTATTTTAAAATTTGAAACTTTTGAGTTGACTCTATAAACCTGATTTAGATTCGGGACCGAAATTAGAGATGTGGTCACTCTGAAGGTAAACAAGTGGCCACTTATAGATAAAATAGAGGAGTGGATAGTTTTCCATCTTCGTTTGTCAAAAAAATGACCATAGATTTTACTTGATAATCAGATCTAAAATGGAGATTTATGATTCTGTGATTGTCATGTTTGTGGTGATTGTTGCAATTTTGACCATTCTCATTTATTGTAGGTATTTTTTTTATATATTTATGTTAATAGTATTGAGATTTGACTGTATCTGAGTTTATGTTTATTTTTTGCGCTTTAATTTCAATGAAAGTCATTGATTGGTTGTTAGTGTTTTGCGTCATCAGCTCATAGATAGATAGAGTCCTCCCATAGACTCTCGCATTGAGTGTTAGCGACAAAACACTAAACGAGTGAACCATTAAACGGATGGACAATATTTTTACCTCAAAATGGCTCAAAACGTCCAGATTTTAGTTTACCATTAAATGAATGAAAATTCATCGGAAACCACAAAATAATAAACATTTCTTAGAAAATGCGTTTTAAAGTGTACTTTAAATAAGTGATTAATTGGTCTAAAATATAGAAATAAATCCAATATCTGTTGTTTGTTTGTGACCTCAATTATTGCCATTGATTTGAAGGAAGTGTTGTTTCAACTTTTGATAAGCCTTTACAACATTTAAGCCTTCGGGTCATTGAACTGAATTTGTGGACAATTCTCAACAAATTTTACTTCAATTTGTTTGACTCAACCTTATTAGTAGTGTGATCTCCAAGTTTGACCAAGGAACAATGCGCAGGTATTATCACTTGAATTTGTTTTTTACGAATTACTCCAAATCTAAACATTTTTGTTGTCTTTATTGACGGAAACCTCAATAATAGAGATATTGTTGTCTTTGATATCAAATTGTTTTTCTCATAAAATGTTTGTTTAATTAAAGGAATTATTTAATTGATATGTAATCTAATGAAGGAATGGAAGGAATGGTTGTCCAAACCATTTGCCAAACCATTTGCTATTAAATACTAATTGAATATAAGTTTTGCGTTCAACTCATACGCCGTTTGTCGTCATATCATATAATTAATGGTTTTCTATGAAAAACAGTAAAACCAATAAAAAATGTAAGAGAAAGTTGAGTTCAAACTAAGGCTTAGCCTATGATTAGCTTTGAATCGCACTTTTGGTTTGTTTGGAGGACAAAAAAATAGCCGTCGGCTGTCTCTCCAAAACCCGCTTTCAATCCAATGTTTTGTTAATAAATGTTAACCACAGATGCGTTGCCTCTAAAAAAACTTAACTTTTTTTATCCTTATTTTATTGCAAACAACCGATGATTTGCTCATTCAATCAAAAATTTGTAAAACTCTTCAATTAATTTCGTTTTGCATTTAATTTGCAATTTTTAGACTCAAATATTTAGACTTTTAGTAATAATTTTGCATTTTTATCATTTGAGTGATCTTTACTTCAATAGAGAGGTTTTAGGAGACGGCAGAGGAATGTTAGCCCCAAACCTAACCATATTTTACAGTTTTTGCCCAAAATTTTGTTCTTCTCTGACATCTCTTTTATGAACTCCTGTTTGAACTCAAAACGCATACAATTATCTTATTTTGGGGCCAATATTTGGAGTCCATATCAGTAATGGTCTCAAAATGCTTTCCAAATAAATTCTGATCAGTCTTTTGATCGTCTTTTTTGTCAATTAACACATTTTTCATAAAGAGGGCACAAAATTGAGCAAGATACTTTTTGTTCATTTCTAATTTATTCAATAAACTCGATTTCCTAATCTTAACCACTAAAACAAATTTTGAACTTGCACATTTTCATATCTAAATGACCATTTTTTGTGCAAATTGACGACAAACCCTAGAATTGGTTTTTCTTAATATAAATATAATTTTGATTTATTTGAAGTGAAATATTTTCGCAACAAATATGAGTCCAATGTTTTGGTAAATAAAGTTTAATTCATTAAATATATGTCTGATTTTGAATATTAGAAAAGTCTTGAAATTTAATTTCTTTCCTCATATTATTGTAATATTGAGTGAAATTTCAAATTATAATTAATGAAAATATTGAGATAACCATTCAATTGACGTCAAAAAGTGTCAGATTTCCAAAAATTGATGTATTTTTCGATTTGTTTTTTTAGGAATTCAGAGAAACGTAAAGAAAAGTCGCGGAAAGCGGCGCGAGAGAGGAGAAGCCAGGAGTCCAAGATCTTCGACCTAATGGAGGAATTGCTTCCAATACCAGTGAAGAATATCAATCATTTGGATAAGGCATCCCTCGTCAGACTCGCTATTAATTATTTGAAGACAAGAAAAGTTATCGAACCCATCAAATGTAAGAATTAATTAACACTTTTTCATTCAATTATTTTGTAATTAAATTTATTTTTCATAAAATGAGCGACAATTTTATCGAATTTGTAGAGAATTGGGACAATTGTATACAAATAGAATCACCTTGATCGCATTATTCTAAACTGTAAACTAAAGCTGTTTTTAATCTCATTTTGATATTTATTGCAAAATATTTATAAATTGACAAAAAAAACATTCATTTGTGATAACACACAGAATAGCTTTTATTCAGAATTAGGAAATTCCAAATCTCATGGCTTTCCATCAAATAATTCATTTTATTTCTCAAATATTTAATAGAATTGAAATTTAGATATTTTCCAATACATTCTCAAATAAACAAGCTCAGTTTGAAATTTGAACCTGTTAACTAAACAGGGACTCAAATCCTAGACATTTAGCATATGTTTGGCTGAGAGTCGAGTGGTTTTAATCAAAATGATAAACGACTTCAATCAAACCTTGTAATGAGATGTACTAGCACATATTGCACATACTTGTTAGTTCCTCAGCTTATAAAATGTGGTTTTTATATAAAATTTAAAAAACAAAAAGTAAGCACTCGATTAACCACGAGTATTATAAGTGGGTGCAAATGATGCAATATTCATGCGCTTCACTTATGATCAAAGTATAAATGTACATGTACAATTTGTACTCTCTCATATCTAATTATTAGCTAATTAATAGTTGTGAAGCACTCACTTTTACTATCGATGTCTTATCTCTTATAACCTCTCAATTGAAGACAATTGCAGTCGAATTGCTTTCAATCATTTTAAACATAACCCGAATTATGAGGTCTGTCAACAAAATACAGTTTAGATTTTTAAATGAAATTTGCATTCATTTTGATAAATATGCAGAAAATACTTGCAAATTGAGGACAGAATAGAGTTGGGAATAACAACCAGAAGTAAATTGAAACTTGCATGTTTATTTTTAATTGAAACATTACTATATTCAAAACATTTGTTTGTTTAGTCAACTCGTTTTGTCTCGAATTTCTGTTCAAGTTTTGGAATTTTCACTCAAATTAGAGCTTTATTTTAAATTGTAGTCATTTATCGATGTTTTGTTGGTTGACATCATCTCTAAACTAATCACAAAATTCTAATTTATATTTTTGTTCAACTCTTCAACTTTAGATCAAAAAAGACGTTTAGATTTATTTTTATTTATTATTTAGTTTTTGTTAAACTTTTATAATTTAAAAATTAGTGACAGAATCAAGAGTTTTCACTCTTATCTTCTATGGAAATGTCTTTTGGTTTTACAATTTTGTTGACTAATTTGAGTGGACAGTAATCACAACATTAAGTATTGACTTTATAGCTATAATTTTGTATTTGCATGATAACTTTATGATAAGAGAGTACATTGAATTTGCTTTGAATCGAATTAATATTTAATTAATTAATAGAATCTATGATTAGACGATAGCATAGAATTTGTTAATAAATAGTTGTTTTGGTATTAAAGGTGTCTCTGAACTCAAACCTGAAAGCAGTGAACTCATCGATGAATTCTCGGCTTCAAAAGCCCTGAACGGGTTTGTGTTAGTCCTGTCCAAAGAGGGAGATATGGTTTATCTTTCAGAAGACGTTGAAAAATACCTTGGTATAAGTCAGATCAACTTAATTGGTCAAAGCATTTATGACTTCAGCCACCCGTGCGATCACAACGATATCAGAAATAGTTTGGCTCTCAAACCGATCCATGGCTCGAATGACAACGAAGAGGATCTCATTTCTGTATCATTTTTCGTACGCATGAAGTGTACGCTCACTAATAAGGGTCGGAATCTAAACGTTAAGACCGCTAACTATAAGGTGAGGACAAACCAATTGAGACAATACTTTAAATCTAATGTTTAATGACTTTTCAGGTGATTCACTGCAGCGGACATCTCAAGAGAACCACTGAATTGAGAACTATTAATGATTCGAATGAAAGTGTGTCTCAAAATATGGGTTATTTGATGTCTGCCATCTGTCAAACCATAGAACAGCCCAACACTATTGACAGACCTTTCGGTTCCGATGTGTTTATTAGTCGACATTCCTTGGATATGAAGTATACGAATATCGACGAAAGGTATTCAATAAATCGATTGTTTTATTTGTTTAAAACTAATTTACTTTTTGTTTTAGTGTCGATCATATTCTTGGTTATAATTCTGATGAGTTAACGGGAAAATCTCTCTTCAATTTCTTTCATGCATTAGATTTACAATCATTGGAACGCTTTTTTAAAACTCGTGAGTCATATGAATATTGTTTCTAATTATAACCATTTGTTTCCTTAATTTTTTTTTACAATTTTTTATAACTTTATTAAAAGGAAAGTTTAATATAAGTTAAGCATAAAATAAGTGCTTCACAGTTATTAGAAGGGGTGGGGTATGGGGTATGCCGCGCATTAAGTCCTTGACCGCAAATGGGCTGAAAAAAATTCAAGTTTTCTGATGAATAGCTGCTCTGATCTCGGATGTGATGACGACTGTCAGTCACTCCGATTGTTTGGATTGAGTCCAATATTTTTCTATTATTAATTCGTAGTATTACTGTTGTTCTGTATGTATGGCCATATCTATGAGCAAAAGCGAATGTGTATTCCTTTACGTGTATTCCTATACTATTCTTCAAATATTTTGTCTTTCAATGGTCTCAAACAACTGACACCTCTCAAGAACCTAATTCTCTTATTCTTAGCTGAGAGCCTGAGTACCGCTCCTCTAATAGACTGATTCTATTCATTCATCTCATTTGCAATAATTTATCGCTTGTTTGACATAAAAACATTCCTTTTGTTTCTGTGACTCCGAACAGGAAATTAGTTTTCTTTTTATTTGTCTTTAATTTAAAATAATTTAATTGTTTTATTGTTTTTTTTTCTTTTTTCAATAAATGGTTGAATTAATAATTGGATTCTTTAAGTGTTTAAACGCCTTAAATATCTGTCAATTCTATCTAATAATTAAAGTTCGAGATTAGAGACCAAAAGTTTTAACATTTAATTCAATGGAAATTTTTGTTGTCGTCTATCAGTAGAGTTCTCGTATGAGAAGTGTTTTTTATTTAATTTTTATCATTTATTCCTTATATTTGAGTGAATTGAGTGTTATCTGAGCGATACATACGACATGTGGTTGTCTTTCATGTCTTTCTAGAATCGTTCACCAATTCATCATTCAGTTAAACCATATTCTAGTGTTCACTCGATTTTTAAATTGCATTCAATTGTTGGTATGTTTTCACTGATTAATTACACTAATTATTGGATTTGTTATTTTTAGACGTTGTGGCAAATGTTTCCTTGCTCACTTATTTACCATTTTAATACTCAATTGTCGTCAAATAGTTTCCAATAGAGTTAGTGTTTGCGTATTGAATGTAAAAAAATAATTAATTTTTTTAGTGAAAGTCACGATGAATTGGATGTGTGTTTTGCTATCTGGTAGTGTTGTGCGACTTATGCCTCCCCTCTAATTAGGTTTAATTGATTCAGTAATAGATGTGCCGTAGAATCGGGTCATAATATATTGGATGTGATGTAAAGTCACAAACTATTGATCGATTCAAATGTTTTATTGGTTTTTGTTAGTAATTCATTAATTTTAGTGAACAGACTCTCAAACAATCCATTCTGTTGTCTGTTTGGCCAACTCTTGGCTTTTCTCTGCCTTTTGTGTTAGACTTTGGATTTGTTGGCTTTAAAAATGCTTTTCTCTAAATTTAATTCTTCTATTTTTATAACGATATTCACTCGAATAGAATAATCTGAGAATAAATGGTTTTTGATTTCCCAATCGTTTGATCTTTAATTTTCAATCTTCAACACTAAATGTATGCCTTTATTATGTTTTTCTAAGCAATCACTTGATTTGATGTCTATTTATTCGATAGATTTCATTGAGAATTGAGTTAACGTTAGTTGTTATCGAAAAAACGATTTATATTCCGATAAAAACAGTTATTCTGTGAATCGAGTGCTTATGAATAGACTTATGAATAGTTATGAATAGTTGTGTTATATATTTGTGTCGACAATAAGTTATTACTTTAACTCATCGATAATACGTATGAATCAATAAATTGAATGTTATTTTACTTATTTGGTAGTGTTTGCGAAGGGCCAGTCCTACTCCGAGTGCTATAGATTTTTGGCCAAATCTGGTGGTTATCTTTGGTTAGTAACTGAAGCGACAGTCATCACAGATAGCCAGTCATCTCAACCACAATCAGTTGTTTGCATTAATCATGTCATCAGGTGAGACATTACCGTTCCTTTGCTATTATTCTCATTTTTATAATTATTTTGACATCTTTTCCGCAAATCACTTAAAAATGCATAAAATTTCCGTAAATATAATTATAAGAGAGTTGTGTTTAAAACGCAATTAAATTAAGATTAAAAATAATGTTAAAGAATATGTTTGAAAATATGTTGAGTTATCACATCTTGCAATAGAGCTGTGCTTATGACTGAACGCTATAATTAGGCAAAACTCCAAGGCTTACAACACCCGAGTCTGACAGTCGCACAGCTCCACTCAACTCCTCTGTTCCTCTATTAGAGTCTTTGCATTGACTTTTCGGCTAAAAAAATGTTATTAAATTAATAATGAATTTTTTATAGCCTGTGCTCTACTCATGTTTCGAGTGTTCATTTCATTATTGATTTAATGTGTGATTATTTTGAGTTAAAAATAGTTTAGTATTTCTCTCACAAGTCATGTATTGAACCCAATGTTTGAAACAATTTTATTGATTTTTGTGTTATTTTTTTGTTCCCAAACAGTGGTGTCGTTAATCAAACTGAAGTCATATCCGAAGAACAATGTTTTGAGAAATCCACTCAAAAGAGTTCACAATTGAAAGACGTGAAGGCACTCCTTCCCGCACAGCCTTCATTTGTGTCGAGCACTAAATCAGTGTTTGCGCCAAAAACTGCAGACATGGATAAGGGTTTCATTTTATTCGATAACGCAAATCACATAACTTTCTTACCCGACGCCGAAGACCTGACTCATTTGGCGCCCGTCGCCGGAGAAGATGTTTGTGTTCCCTTTCCGGGACTTTTAACGGAATTCAATGATTTAAACTTTTTTGATGAGGTTTTCCTCAATACTAATAACAATCTCTTCAATGACGAGGAAAAGATGAAACTGAATGACGAAAGTCTTCAAAATTACAATTCATTGTCTGATAATTCAAACGGCGATGAATTGACCGACAAATTGAATGATAACAGTGTTTACAAAACGGTTGCAAACAATTTGCTTAAAAATTTTCTTAATATTCGCGAAAACGACAGCCCCGACGACTCACCACTGCCTAACGATCCGTTTCTTTCTCATAACGACGACAAGTTCTCGAGCTCTCCATCGACCGACTCTTCGGTAGACCCGTATTCAAGTGATACTAACTCTCCGCTCAATATTTCATCGCCGATATTAAGCCAGACATCGAACTTCTTCTGCAAATCTCCGACCGAAGAGGTCTCTAAATTGAATTTAAACGACAAAATCGATTATATCGACGATAAGACACTCGAAATGAGAGCACCTTTTATTCCAATCGACGACTTTCCTCTCCTATTGGAGGGAGACTTACAAATGAATTACTCGAATGCAAGTAATGATGATATCAATGATGACATCGATTCCATCGTTTCTTTCGATCAAATATCAGACGATAAACTCTTGAGTTCGGAACCAATCAGTAGATATCCTCTTATTTTTGAGAGCCCTCCCACTCCTCAAAAAGCCAATTGTTTGGAAGCATTACTTCAATCGGATTCCCCGCTAAAGACTAAGAGAATCACTCAAAAAGTCAGACAAAATCTCAATTATGGCGTCAAATGTGATGCCTCTCAACAACTGTTGAAAAAGTCTGAAACAAATTCAGCGCAGAGTAGAGTCCAATTAGTTCGACATCACATCAATCAGACATTGAATAACACGAATAAACCGAACTCAATGTCGAATATAAGCCAAACCCAATCCATTTCATTGAATTCACGAAAAGCTCAAAAGAATTGCTTCAGAAGTGATTTCAGTTATGAAAATACCATAAAAGATAATATTTTGTTGAAAACAACCAACGCTTCCAAAAGACCGTTGACTTCAGATCCTCCGGACATACAATTTAATGTCTGTCCAAATGATATGAGTTCTAACATAAGTTCAACAAAACGTATAACAAATGAATCACAGCTTCAAAAACGTTTTAAAATTAATAATAATAACAATAATATGAACAAATCTAAAGGTGAGCCCAACTTTTATCTAATGAGAAATGTTTTGATTAACTGATTGTTGTTTTTCAGGTAATAGTGTTTTAATGAATTTGTTGGTCAACGGGGAAGACCTAACCAATGGTTATTCAAAATACTCAAACTTAGACCGAAGCCATCGATCATTAAATTTGAACTCTTATAATACGAACCAAAAGCTTTCCCTTTCCAAGAAAAATGCCAATCAAATGATTTTTGAGGGACAGGACATCCGTTGAGTTTTGTTGGACACAACTTTTTACATAACATATGACATAATAATTGTGTTGAGGTTTTGGCGTCAAATCATTGAATCAAGTATTTCTCGAATCACTTCCAATGTTTTTAATTATATATACATTGAAATTATGTTATGTTTTGTGGCATTTCTCACATTTGTCTCATAATTTATATCAATTTAAGTCGTAATACAAATGAATGGCAAATGAAATACTTTTCGGTTGTTTTGTCCGACATTTATATCTATTGCTCACCAAATGAGTTGACTTTTGAACCACTTTATAGATCGCGGATCAGATCGAGGACTGAATTTAAGTTTAAGTATTACCGGTAGTAGTCATTCAAAAGTCTTTACTTTATCACCATTTGATTCAATTGATTACAAAATTATTTTTTGATGAATTTATTTAATATTTTGAAGTTATTTCTAAAGCCATTGAATAGTTTTAAAAAAACACAAAATTCTTTAAATTCTTTAAAGTGAAACAAAAATGAGAAAGAATTTTATGATTTTGTTTTGATTGAATTCCTCCTTCTTTTCTGTGATTATCATCAATGAAATGAAATTCATATAAATATTTCAAAATTTGATTCAAAAGAGCCTTAAAATCAAGTGTGAAGTCATCCAAACGTTATAATAAATGTATGTATTTATGAAATTATTCGAAATCTAATGAACTTCGGGTTAAAGTGATCTTAAATTAAAATTATAGTACAATTCAAATACAATTCACTTTTTTAGGATAACTTACAATACATTTATACAAAATTCAATCATAATATCTATAATTTAAATATAATTATTAATTATTATATTAATCTTCATTTGTTTATATAATTTACAGTCGCTTTTCATTAAAATATAATTATTATTATTATTGTTTGACCATTACTTAGAACCAGTCCTTTATCTTTTGTTTTGTCGAAAAATTATAATTTTAAACATTTATTATATTATTAGTTGAATGAAACAAAAATGTAATTTTTTTTCATAATTATTATTAATTTCTGTTGATTTCATCAATAAATCCAATAAAAGTTTTCAATTTGTATTTCATTTGATTTTAAATACAATACAATAGAGAAGTGATTAACAGTTATTTGAATGTTGCCTTGATAATTTGATAATTTACTGGCTTAAATGTTAGTTTATTAACTTGTCAAGTTTGAATTGAGCAAGTTCATTTTTATTCTTGTAAAGAATTTCTTTTAAACGCTTTACTCACCAATAGGTGGCGTTCAAAGTTAGTGACGAATTAATGGAATATTTTGTAACGCATTTATAGTGTATTCGAACAAAATTTTTCTACAAATAAATATTTTGCGCAAAAAGGTATTCAACGATTGGTTGAAGCGTTCGATTGGTTTTCAACAAAAGTGTAATCTATTGTTGAGAATCGAAACCAAATATTGACAAACAATTGATATAAAAAATGGCGGATCTCTTCTGTGGCGGCATTTCTCCACTCAAGTGACCACTTGTTCTCAACCAATATTTCTTTGTTATTACCACAGAATAGAGTTATAATCGATTACTAATAGTTTTAAAACAATTGTCAAAAATGAGAGCTTACCTCAAATCGTTGGACGATACCCACAAAGAGGTAGAACTGAGTCTCGGAAAGACAACACTCGGCAGAGGAGTACTTCTCAACGTATGTCTTAACACATTTCCTATCATTTTATGTCTTTTCCTTTAATTATTGGTTCGTTTGTTATAAGACTGGAATCAAATGAATGTTTTTGTCATTTGTTTTCTTTCGTTTATTTAGTTTTTGATTAATTGTTTACATTTTTTGTCTAATCTTTTGTTCTTTCATTTGAAACGTTTTATGTCTTTATTGTTGGCATTGATTTATGTGATGAACAGATGTCTCACTTATCAGTTGTCACTTAAATCTATTGTTTTAATGATTTGAAATGAAAATTAATTGAATGAATGATTGTCTTAATTAGTGTTCGGATAAGAAAGTGTCGCGAAATCACGCCTTCATTGAGATGACTAATGGCGGAGATATACTCTTAACTTCGGTTTGTATTAAACGATGATTTGATCCGATATTAACTGATTCTGTTCTGTGGTCAGCAACACGTGAACCCATGTTTTTATTACACGACTGACTCGAACAGCACTCCAAAGATCATTAAGAAGGATATGTCGCAGAAGTTGTCCGACGGCGACATTTTCAGTCTTTTGGCCAACGCTTACAAATACCAAATAGTGATCGATTCCGACAAAAAAGTGAACAATGAGTCCAACAGTTCTGAAGACAAACGCGAAGAGAAATCAGTTAATGGAGAGAATGACAAAAGCGATTCTCAGAAGAATGAGTCCACAAATGACACCAAATCTGAGGCTAAAAAAGTTGAAGAGGACGGCGACGAAGACACTAAAGACAACGATTCCGTCGCTTCGGATGTCAAGAAAAATGACAAAAAAGTAACCGAAGATAAGAATAAAAAGAAACCGAAAGACACGGAAGACAACGAAAACAATAAAGAAAAGCAAAAGAATGACGAATCCGAAGAAGACGAAGAAGAAGAGGAAGAGCCCGAACCCAAGAAAGAGGAACCTAAGAGAAAGGGTAGACCTCCGGCTAAAGCAAAGGCACCGATCACTAAGAAGAATAAAAAGGATGAGTCAGAAGAAGAGGCTAACGATGAAGAGCCCGAAGACGACGATAAGGACGTCGATGAAGAGGATGAACCTGAAAGTGAAGAGTCTCCTAAATCCAAGAAAAAGGGAAAGAGTGGCGGACCCGGGAGAGGTCGTCCTCGAAGAACTTCACAGCAACCAAAACAACAGAACAGCAAACCTGTTGTATCGCTGGAAGACTACGCTGTTAGCGATGATGACCTCTGGCAGGACGAGTCTGAAGAGGAATTCCGACCAAAACGCGGCAAAAGACGGGGATCTGACTCTGAGAGTGATTGGGAGGCCGAACATAAACGCGGCGGAAGGAGTGCTGTCAAAAAACGTTACGCCGAATCGGCCTCTGAATCGGACAGTGATTGGGGAAAGAAAAAGAAAAAGGTATTGATTTGATTCCATTGATTGCAATCATTTTTATTGATTTCGTTTATTATTTGATTTAATTAATAGAAAACTCCTAAAAAACCGGCGAAAAAGCGTCAAAAGCCGACCCGAAAATCTCCCCGAAAACAAATGAGTGATTCAGAGGAAGACGATCTCGAAGATGAAGAAGAAGAGGAGGAGCGACCCAAAGGTCGCAGAAAGGCTAAAAAGGCTGACTCTGAAGAAGAAGAGGAGAGCGATGAAGACTTTAAGAGTAGTAAATCCCCCAAAAAAGGCAAAAAAGGAGGATCTGTCGGACGACCCAAAAGAGGCGCTGCTATTAGAGGTTTGATTTGATTTAATGCCAATTCTATTGATTAAGTGTTGTGTTAACTGTTTAGGAGCCAAAAAGAGGGCCCGCAATGACGACGACGACGACGAAGAAGGCCTCTCAGAAGAAGACGATTCCATTTCTAAACGCAAAAGAAATCCTCGAAAAGCGGCCGAATCTGATGAAGAAGAAGAGTCAGAGGAGGAGGACATCGGAAGTCTGGTTAAAGAGGCCAAAGGGTTTGTGCGAAACAAAAATTTGGCCAAAAAAGTGTGAAATATTAAGACATTTGAGACGAAACTTAATACCACTTCAAAAATAATGAAGTCTTCATCAAAACATTCATTGATATAATAATCGAATCATTTTTACTATTTTTCAGTTCATTTATAAATTAAGTGAAACAACAATTTAGTCGTTGATATCATAACTGATCAGAAAATTGCATTTTTATCCTCAACTATGTCTGTGCTCTCAGTCTGTGCTCTCATCTGATTATTTATCCCTTTTTAAGGTTCTCTTATTTTGCACACAAAAAACAAATACAACTTTTTTTTCATATTTTTACGATTATTTGATTCCACTCTTCTTTTTCTCCAAACTGTGTATAAGTTTTAATTTTTTTTTCTGATAAATAATTATAATTATTATTAAACTTAGTATTTGGTGAACAATGAGTTTAATTATTACTAATATTTATCATAAAAAGGTTTTCACCAAAAGTTTCATTTAATGTCTGTTTAATTAATAATTGTTTTTTACATATTTTACAAAACAAATGAATTTTAAGTTAAGATATGAGTCGTATTCATGTGTCCATAGAATGGGTCGACATTTGATTGGTGTCCATATTTTCGTAGTCCTCATCACTCAATGGTCTCTTCAGTCCTCCTGTTTTTCAAATTAATTTATTTAAGTTTTTAATTGATTTTGACTTCAATTTGAATTACCATTCGATGAAAGAGGTATTCCTTTTGCCTGAAGGATGGGCTCATATTCCTGAAGCTGTTGTCGAAAGCCTTCGTTTGGAAATATACAGAATCGTCGGCTCTGAACGACTCGAATCGCATCGTTTGCAGTCTTTTCAATAAATTAATTAAATAAATATTAAATAAAATAATAAAAGAGTCATTAAATTAACCAAATTTTTCTTTTCCATAATATATGCGATAACGAGTGCAGCGCTTCGGGAAATACCAGCGTTTCCGTGGACTAAAACGGCTCCGCTCTCAGCAAAACACTGGTCTATAAATTGAGTCACCTTTTGATTGATTCAAAAATCAAAATTTAGTTCAAATTATAATAACATTAAGAATGGGTTACAGCTGTGAAGTGTTGAATGATATTCTGTGTGGGACTGTCGGCGATGTCGAGCGTCAGGTAATGGTATTTATCGGTGAAATTGGGACGAATCCAATGCGACTCAATCTGCTGTCGAACGCATATTATATGAGTGATACCCACTCGAGACAACTCATCCGCCTTAAGACAAACATTACTTCATTTCAATTCATTTGTAATTATTTGTTGAATACCTTTGCTTTGAGGGCTGACGCGTACGGACCTAACCATAGATGAGGTATAATTTGTTGCATTTGTCGTCTCATAGAATACTCCCATTCCTGTCATTTTGGGATCAAATAATTGATTTCAATTTCAAATTATCTTAAATTTAATTAAAAACAAACAAAATTCGATGAATTGTCTGAATTGAGATTCACGTCATTGAAGTCTTCACTCATTTGAGTCTCATTTTGGTTAATGTCTTCGTCTTTGACGGGAATCCTCTCCAATGTCTTCAAAATTGCGAGTCTGTTGTCTTCAAATGTATTGGGATTTGTTGTCATTCTTTGAGACAATCGTTTAAAGGTTGCGATCAATAAATAAATTTGAATTCAAATAAAACAATGAAATAATCGATAAATAATTCAAACAATAATTAAACGTTTTATTTATGAATTCGTTTCGAATAATAATCAAAATTTATTTAAAATAACAATATTTTGTTTAATGTTTGACTAAACCATTATTTTGGGTTAAGTCGGACCCAAACCGTCGAAGTTTTCAGTCTTTTTAATTGAATTAAAAACGAATCTTTAATATAATTTATGAAAAATAAATGATTAATAATTAAAATTTCCTTCAAAATTGTATAATTGTTTGATTTTAAAACTAAATTCTAATCAATTGATTAGATTTGGGTTTGATTTATGTCGGGAATCAAAAATTCTTATCTATTTTTAAATAACAGACAAATATCTGTTTGTTTGACAAAAGAGAGCGACACTAATCTCATTGAATCCAACAAAAAGTTATATTAAATTAAAAAATGATTTTTTTTAATTTTTCACAATTTGTGAGAATCTCTTAAAGTTTTTT
>JAQGCQ010000337.1:0-15721 GCA_034699945.1 Chamobates pusillus
TAGACTTAACATTGAAGACCCCCTCCATAGACTTAACATGGGGTGTCTTTTATTAACAACGTGGGCGGGCGGGTGGGGTAAACGACAAAACCATATACTACATTTTACTAAAGTCAATGTAGTGAAAAACTACCTTACACAAACTAATAAATAATAAGCATAAAAACTTGTTGAACAATAATTAGTAAAGAATGAGTGACTCCGATAATGGCTGTTTTACCTGTGCTAAAATCATCAACATGGTTGTGTTCTCATTTTTGATACTCTCTTTGATTGCTATTTTGGGGGTTATTAATGACCCTTATAATATAACCAAGGTGGATAAGAATGAGCTGATCAAATCAAGTAAGTTTCCAAATACTGACCAAGGTATCATCAAGAAAATATAGTCCTAAAACTTCCTCAGTATAGACTTCCACTTTAATTTTACAAAGGTGACTATCTTGAGTATTTCAAGCCACTGAGGCCTTAACTAAACCTTGGTGATACCTGAAATTAACATTTCTCTTCCACGATTGAACTTTCCTTACTTATTTTAACTAAGGAATCATGCTCATGGTGATGATTGTGGTGGTGATTATCTCATTGATTTCAACAGCCGTACTTTTTATCTTGTTCGGATATACTGGCACTTCTGCGTCAAAATATTCTGGGAAGAAATATTGTGATCACCCAAACACTAATCATCTATGCTTTGGAACTCAATCGACTGCTCCCTCATTGAATAAAAACAGTTCTTTTTTTAGCTCTTTCTCCAGGGTCAAAATTATCAGCACCGTTATGTTTTGCTTGGTCTTAATCAACTTGTTAATTGTTGTGCCATTTTTGATACTATCCTTTATGGCTATCGGAGGGATACTCAATAACCCATATAATAATGAGAACAAGAATGACCTAAACGATGCAAGTATGCTTTCAAACTTTGAGCCAAGTATCACCAAGGTTAATTTTCAAACAATTGCATCCTTAACTAACCTTGGTGATTTACCTTCTAGTTTCAATGGCCTTAATTACCTTAATTAATACTTAAACAAGGAACTATGCTCATATTTATGATTGGTCAGATGGCCCTTTCACTATTTTTGATGGCAGTGCTTAATCTGTGTGGATATAATTTCTATCAAGTGTTGAAAAGGACCAAGCACGCTAATATGACTTGTGGTGAAGATTCTGTTGACCACTATAATGGTCAGTCATATTGTGGTCATCCTATGACTGATTATGAGTTGTCTGGAAATCGATCGTCATATTCGTCATTCACTGGAAGCATTTCTATTTATCGCTGTTTCACCTGGATCAAAATCACCAACATCATTGTTTTTTCTTTTGCCTTGATCGTCTATTTAATTGCTCTACCATTTTTGGTAATGGATGTCTATGCTATTGGAGAGGCCTATTATGGCCCTGATGGTTGGGATAAGAATGAATTGCGCAAATCAAGTAAGTTTAAAAAACTTAAAGATCAGCTTTAGCCCATATTCCACCCTGATCATTCAACGTATTAAATACAATTTTGTGTTTTTGTCCCGAAGTATGTCTGAAACCTCAAATCTCAGGGTGAGGGTAGAGGTGTGTGTGAGTGTAGGTGTGGGTAGAGGTGTGGGTAATGATGTGGAGGAAGTGAGGGTGTGTGTGTGTGTGTGAGAGAGAGAGAGAGAGAGAGAGAAAGCGAGAGAGAGCGAGAGAGAGAAAGCGAGAGAGAGCGAGCGAGAGAGAGAGAGAGACGGGTTATCTAGTATTTTTAAATTCAAAATAACTGCTTAAAGCCCTGATATTTTCTAAAAATGTGGCTAATCCTTACTTGTACTCAAATGCCTCACTTTAAATTGCTGATCTTGGTTATTTCTCCAATGAATATAATTGTTTTTAAATTCTAAAATAAAATTTTTCTTATTTCTTTTTCCTCCAAGGAGATCTACTCATTGTTATGATTGTAGTGATGGAAATTTCACTCTTGGTCACAATTGCAGGAATAATTGCCGCCATTAAAGAACACGGAAAGACCATGCTAGTGATAACTATCCTGGAGAACATCCTATTTGTTATTTATATTTGGAGCCAATATTGGTTTTGTTTACCTTTCAAAGGGGTACTACTATTCCTGTCCGGGTATTATACCTATCAATTGTTGAAAGGTACCAAGCACGCTAACTTGATTGGCAAGTTGACCTCAATGGCTCAGGATATATCTGGTGCACAATTTTCAATCGCCAAGCAACAATTGAATGCACTCCCATTCACTGGACCCGAATATCTTGGTGCTTTTTATTCAGAACCTACTGAGACTGATCCTCAATTGTCTGCTCCCAAATGAAAATAGTTCAATCCATACCTGTGGTATTCAAGGGGAGTATTGTCCCAATATATCCCAGATACCACACCAATGAATTGACTAAAAATATAACATCTAGGTATACTTCCCTCTAAATAATTTTAGCTTATCCACAATCTTGCATAAGTTTAGTGGATATTCTCAATCCCAATATATTAAATACAATTTTGTGTTTTTGTCTGTCTGTATGTAACCTGGGTAGAGGTGTGGGTAGAAGTGTGGGTAGAGGTGTGGGTAGAGGTGTGGTGAGGTGAGGGTTAGAGAGAGAGAGAGAGAGAGAGAGAGAGAGAGAGAGAGAGAGAGAGAGAGAGCCGGGTTATCTAGTATCTCTTAAACGCGAATTTGCATATAATTTAAACATAAAGTGTAGCAAATTATTTTTAAACTAATAAAAATTGAGTTTTATTAAAATAAAATGATCAAGAACTTTTGTTCAAATTGTTTATTATTTCATTGAATAAAATATAAATAAATAATAAAATACGATGAGATTGAATATTCAAAAATTATTATAAATAATAATTGATACATGGTATTGAATGAGATAATTTTATATTTTCAATCTTTGGCAAATCAAATATTGGATTACCTTACTCTATGTAAACTTTTACCGACTCTTTCATAAAGTTTGCGGGCAGGACCTTCCCCGCCGTGACCTCCCTCGCTGTTACAAGAGGCAATCATAAGTATGATATTAAGGAATGACCATACACATCCACCGATTAACCAGGTGATAATTATTTTGCCAGAAATTACACTGCATATAATAACTATTTCCACGATTATATTAATGATTTTCCAGATGACGAGTGACATCATAATTGGCTGAGACTCAGAGATGATCGCAATAAAGTGAAGTGCTATTAATAGCACATAGAAGACGACCAAGGTCTCAATTCCGATAATAACCACCAAATTTGTTGATTCTTTCAAAGTGGTCACATTTTTATAACCCATAACTAAGAATCAATTCAAATGTTAATTAACCTTGATTAATAATCAACAAATTGTATACCTTCTATTCCACTCTGATCACCAGGAACCAATTGAGTAGAATTACTGTTATCCACATTAATTGA
Source organism: Chamobates pusillus (assembly GCA_034699945.1). Classification (NCBI taxonomy): domain Eukaryota; kingdom Metazoa; phylum Arthropoda; class Arachnida; order Sarcoptiformes; family Chamobatidae; genus Chamobates; species Chamobates pusillus. Next base: position 3,412 of record JAQGCQ010000337.1, read on the forward strand.
ATTACTGATCCCGAGGAAGTCCACTGACCACTTTATCAAGAAGATTGCAAATATTAGTGCCAAGATATCGATCACAATTAATGTGATTTTAACACATATTTTGAAAATGTTGGCCATATTTGTGCTCTTCGTTTGATAAACAAAACTAAACTTAAAGTAAATAAATATTTTGAGTGAAAAGTGTTTTGAATTTGAAGTATTGTGAGTTAAGTCGCAGCCAAACGATAAGATAGAGGTTTTATAAAACCCATCCCACTCTCAGTCTATTATATGAAGGGGTGATCAGATCTGTAGTGAACAGTAAATGTCCTAAAATGTTGTATAATATTTCCTAGAATATTCTAATATACTTTTAAATGTTATTGACAGCGGGCCCAAGCTAGCCAGATAATGGCAAACCTAAAAATCTTTTGTCAAACCAAGTCTAATTTGCACTAGCAACTTGTAAAATAGAAATACCATTTTACAAAAATTAATAAACATATTAAAAGGTCATTTCAAATGACAATTATTTATTTGTATATAACTATTATGTAATAATAGGAAAACAATAAAAATAATTATTGAAAAAAATAATTAATTTATGCGTCGCAACAATATCACCATGGTGAAATATTATTATATTATTGAACAGGACAGAACCTAACACTGATGTTCAGTGTCATTTTATATTTCAATGTCAATTCTTACAACAAGTTTCGATTTCACCACAAATTGAAATAGGTCATAATATTTTGAAATAAGTATATTATTGATTTACTTTGCTCATTTTTTTTCTTAAATTCTTCGAATAAATAACTGAGAAAATTATCAAAAAAACCTACTAGGTATTTTTGTGGGTATTGTAAATAATTATATATACAACAATTTTCCATCTAGTTAGAATTTAACAGTAATCAACTGCTCAAGAATGACGCCTAATCCCGACAATGGCTGTTTCACCTGTATCAAAATCACCAACATTGTTCTTTTCTCAATGGCCTTGATCACTTACATTATTGCCACTCCATTTTTGATACTTGCTTTGATTGCTATTGGAGTGGCCAAGGATGACCCAAATAATAAGGTGGACAAGAATGAGCTGGAACAAGCAAGTATGTTTCAAAAATGAGACAGGAATCACCAGGGCACTTTAATCTAATTAAAACCATACTTGCTCATATTTTTGAAATTTTACAAAAGTATGATAGAGATCCAAGGTTATTTTCCGAAAAGTCTACCACACTCATTTTTACCCTACCCACCATTCCAGCAACAACTGACCTTTGTGATTCCTGCAATTAACAAGTTGGTTTTAAATTCTAAAATTCAATATTCTTAATCTCAGGAGTTATGCTCATAGTTATGGTTGTAGTAGTGATCATTTCAATCTTGATCACAATTGCAGGACTCATTGGCGCTATTAAAGAACATGGAAAGACCATGCTAATCATAACAATCCTGGATGTGGTCATGCTTGTTATGTATTTTTGGAGCCACTCTTGGATTTGCGCCTTCTTCAAGGCCTGCGTCCTTTTTCTCACCGGATACTATACCTATCTACTATTGAAAAGGTCCAAGCACACAAACATGACTGGTCATGTCATCTGCCCACCCCAGGGTATTTCTGTTCCGCAAATTCCTATGACCCAGTTACAATTAAATGCGGCCCCATTTAATGGCCCCCAATATTCTGGTTCACCTTATCCTGGACAACAATATCCTGGCTCACCATATCCTGGTGCCCAATATTCTGGTCACCCATATAATGGACAGCACTATTCTGAACCTCAATTGTCTGCTCCCCCATCGAGTGCTCCCCCATTGACTGAAAAGAGTTATATTTATCCCCAAGTTTGATTCAATTGTTGCAAGGTGACTTCACTGATTTCACCTGGTCATGTTTAAACAATTGATTCTTTAAGTTTAAAATTCAATTTATTCTAATTATCTGTCAATATGATAATTTTACCTTGCTCAACATTTGTTAAGCCTTTGTTGAGTTTGAATGAAAACCTACCTTGGCGTTTACTTGTCAATTGTTTTTCAGATAAATAAATTAGAATAGAATTAAGATATCATTTTAAAACTGCATTTAATTTTGAATTATTGTTTAATCTTGTAATAATGCAAATAATAGTTTATTCTATAATATAAAAAAAATACCCAATTATTTGACAATCCGTTCAAACAATTGATTTTCAATAATAAAAGACGTATTAATTTGTTTATATCGGAAATCTAATTGAAAATTAATTGATTCTAGTAATATTTTACTTCTACAAAATATTATTTTCAGTAATACTAGTTAAATTTGAATAAAGTCTCCATGGTGATTTATTATTCTGTTGATGTTTTTGAAAAGATTTCAAAGAATTGATTTATATTTTCATAAATAAAAACTCCAATATTTTATTCCGTCATTCGTTTAATTCAACGTAAACTTGACTTTGAAAATGAAGCAAGGTAATTATAATATGATCTGAAAATTAATTAAAAATATTCAGAAAAAGTAGATGGAATATCACCCATTGGAACGACCAAGAAGTTGATAAGTCTGGCAAAGTATGAGCTCAAAGAGTGGTTTATCAACAATGAAAACTCATTGAAATGGACCAAGATCACGCTAATCGTGTTTTATATCTTGGAGTTTGCTGGTACAATCGCACAGTCGGCAATCAAGATCTATTGGCTTAACAAGATCATCGATAGAGATTATAATTATCATTACGATGGTCATCTTTCAAGTAATGTGTCCTGAACATTATTTAATAAATGATCCTGATACGTTTATTTACAGTATGGTTGGCTGCAAACTGGTTGGCTCTGGTGTATCACCTAGTTTATTCTGTAATTGGAATGATCGGTGTGATCAAAGAGAGCCAGAATATGATGTATACCTGGACTTGTCTGGGAGTAGTGGCGATCGTATCGCATGGTTTGCTCTATTCGTGGTTGTCATCAATTCTGGTCTCATTCACGACTGTATTGACTGCTATTTATGCGGTTCTGATCTACGCTAAGGAAAGGACTCACAGTTCTGATAAGCAAACAGATAATGTGAAAAATGTCGAGGAAAATGTCCACCCGCACATTATCTCCCAAATTATGAAAAATTGAATATATAATCAAGAACAAATATTATAAACACCAATAATTATGCATAAAGAGTAGAACATTTTAGCAGTTTAAACTTTAAAGTCAGCAGGCAAATTTACAGAAAATTTTCAAAATTATCAAGAACAATTTTAATTGATTTACTGTATATATAAATTAGTGTTAGTTTAAAAATTGATTCTAGATTATTTTGATGATATCCAATAAAATATAATAATTTAATATTTTTATTCAATATAAATGTGAATTTTCTGCAAATTTTTATACTTGGAAATTATTCTTTTCTTGAAAGTATAAGCAACTATTCTAAAATGACAAATTTCCATGATAAAAACGATTAAAGACGCTGAAATCCCAACAAAAATTCCAAAACCGGGACCATTGAAAAACATTCGCATGGTTATTTTACTTTCGAACTCCAATAGTTCATTTTGAAAGCCTGTTATTTGACCAAGTTTAGAATGAAATCTATCAGCAAGATTGACAAGATCAACTGAATGATCGGAAATTCCAGTTTCAATCTGTGACTTGATCCTGAACATTTTCAATGAATAATATTGAAATTAATAATAATTCTATTGGTTTTTAACTCACATTCTGTAAATCAATGTATAGTTTGGCGTATTTTTCGTGATATAAGTGTAGAGGAATTGTTGATAATATTTTTGTTCGGATGATTTTAAGCTGATCTGGGGGAAAAGTTGAACAACTGACCTTGCTTCTTGGCTGCCTAGCAAGAGCACAGCCTTTCTATCAATTAAATATTGAAGAAAATATTCCTTATGCAAAATTGCTAGCTTATATTTGAATGGATTGTCCTCGTCGATAATTCGTTTTTCAAGAGCCTCATAAATTGCTTGATCAAATAATTTGACATCAAGTAATGAAAATTTTCCGATAACCTTTAGCTTGGTGTTCAAAATTATATCTTCAAATGTCTGGGCTGTGAGCGAGGGCTTTGTCCGGAAGAAAGTGCCTAAAAGTAGACTGGTGAAACAATTTATCAAAATTGTGGCGCTGAGAAACCAAGTGAGCAAGATAAGCATCAGGATCTTGGACATTTTATCTGTTGACTCAAATTTTTGTGGTGATTGACCAAGTAAAGATCCAAATACAGTTTCAAAACTGTCAATATAATTGTTTTCGCTCAGAATATCAATTATTAATGTAATAATTACCATGAACAATATTATCAATAACCAAATCTAAATTCAAAAAGATTTGTTAAATTGTTGGAAAATTTTCATATTTATTTACCTTGGTTGAAAATAAATTCAAATAAGGCATAAACTCAGCATGGTGATCATGTTTTAATATGCTCATAATCTCAATCATATAACCTTGAGAAACTAGACTAATTTTTGTGTTATACACCATGTTCTTTTTTAAAATCCCCTCAAAGAAGCATAAGGTCGAAGAATTATCCTGGTGAAAATGATATTAATTGTTTTGATTATTATTCTCAAATTTAAATAAATAATTAAACTTGCATTCAATAAATTACAAGGTCGAATCAACCAGTTTATCTGAAATCCTAGCTTGCACATCAAATATTCAACAATGTTCAATGTATATCCAAATATAAATTCCTTGATGAAATTACAAATATCATGTTATTTTCACTTTTCAATGGAATTATAAATTAATCTCACCATAAACAAGGAAGGTACATCAATCTTGCTAGTTGAATTAATATTACCAGTTGGACAAATATTAATGCCAGGTTTGAGTATATTTATCTTGGCAAAACGCTGAACAGTTTCTAGATATGCTTTTAAATCAAGATCCATTATTTAATCTTGTTTAAATTCGGTACCAATAATAAAGATAATTATTTGTCTAGACTAATCTTATATTTAACACTAAGTTATCACATGAATTGCAATCACTAAAATTCATCTATCAACTTTCGAAAGAATGCAATAATCAATGATAAAACGATTAGTTAACCACAAAGTTAATTATGTCATTTAAATTATTTCATCAAGCATCATTATTGATTATTATTATGTGAATATAGAATAACTATAATTAAGTCTTTATATTATAAACGATTTTTATTTTTATTAAGAAAATTATTTTATTCAGCAAGGGAGTATATCCGAGACAAAAATAGACTTCAATAGCATGTTTGAAAGAATTTGTCTCATAATGAAAGTGATGATGATAATAAATCGTGGAAAGTTTGATACCACCATACCCAAATTGCCAAAAAATTGGCCAATTTTTAGACATTTTTGATTTACTTTCAGAGCATGCTCAAATTTCATTCAAATATATCATAATGAATTAAGATGAGATAAGGTTTATTGTAATCTTAATAATTTTAACATAATTAAAATCGATTCATCAAGAATCTGTATTTCTACATTTGAGAATAAATGACCTGGTAATAAATAATGATGAAAATGATGATAACAACCAAATGAACAAGACCAAGATTAGTGTCTTGGGCCTTTAATTTAAAGAGCTAATTTTTTTTGAAGATTGTGCTAGTATAATTCCATATAAACTACGTAGAAAATTTATATAATTGTGCATGCTCAAATTTGATGTGATTAATGCAATTATCACCATAAAAAATATAATCAAGATCCAAATCTGAAGAATAAATTTAATAATTATCTAATGAGCTTTATAGTTTTTACCTCGAGTGAAAATAAATTCAAATATTACATCAACTCATCTTGGTGGTGGTGTTTCAATATGCTCATTATTTCAACCAAATAACCTTGCTTAACATGACTAATTGCAGTATTCTGTAGTCTGTGTCTCTTGGTTAAATATGGTTTAAATAAACATAAAACATAAAAATAGTATGAATTTATCTTAATTACTCTTGTATAAATGAACTAATTTAACTTGAAATTAATATATTATAATATTTTACAAGTACCATGTTGATCTTCAATCCAATCTTGCACATTAGATATTCAGCAATGTTTGATGAATAACCAAATAAAAACTGATTTCAGAGAAAAATACAATAATCAAGATACCATTGTTTACATTGAATTCAAACCTTGAGTAAAATTGTATAAAAGAACATTAATTAAAATCAGTTTCAATTGTTCATGTTCAAGTGGATTGGCATAACACCATGGGTCATCAAGCTCTTTCGTTCTAGGGAGGGGTCTAGAGGAGGTGATGGCGGCAAGATGGCGGCCTCCATAGACGTAATGTTAAAAACAATTTCAAGCCAGAGGGGGGATATATCTGGAATGTTAAAAATTTTCAAAATCCTAGGGGGGCATTTGGAAAATTTTCAATTCTAGGGGGTATTGAGGCTGGACCCCCCAGTGATGACCCATGCATAACACGTAAATAAGTGCACCCTGGTCTATCAATGAAAACTTTTGATGAATGCTATTTCAAAAGAATATTTTTAATAAAATGATATCAATCAATAAAATTAATCACAAGATATACAAGATTCTAATATAATTATTCACATTAATATCAATTATTTTTTAATGAAATACTAAACAAAATATTTTTAGACAAGTTAAATTAATTTTCATTTTACTTGGGATATACATTGTATTGATAAAATAGCAAAAATTATTCTAGAAATATAATTAAATCTGTGAGATGTAACAATATTTGATAAGATTAAAATTAATAACAAGGAGAATTCACCAGAGTATCAGAAGGTAGAACAATTGCTAAGTTCAAGTGAATCTAGGTTTCGTGATAAACCTAGAGCCAATGTAATGCTTTCCAATAGTTAAACTTCGGTTTCATGAATACCATCTTCATTATTATTAATAGTGAATACAAATGAGGATAAATCTTTTGGCACAAGTTTACCGACAAATACATTATCACTGGAATTGATCCAGGTATCAATATTATTCAATAATTTCATTTGAAGACGACTTTTAACCTTGATGATTATTAGTAATAAAATCATATATAAATTTAAAAAAAACATTGATAATGACAGCAGAATTATCACAGAAAAACCCTCATTTGAATCAATTAAAAACATCAAAAGAATACATACTAAATTTATGAATAATTGATTTAGATAGTTCAATTTTCTCAATGGATTTATAGTAATATTGAAATCTTTCTCGTTTTCTTCAAATTTTTTGATAACATCTCTGACCTGATATACGAACTCAAAACTTGGTTCATATTTTAGATATCCTTCAATGAAATCATTACTCAATTCAAGTATTTTATAGTATTTATCATAAAATTCATAAACAATAAACTCATTTATATAATGAAAAATATATACGAAGAAAATAGTTATAGGAGAATGGTGATAAAATTCAATATTAATTATATAATTTTTGAAAATTTTATAAAGACTTTCATCATATGTTGTGAATATAAGTGAAACATATAATGGAGTAAAACAAATACAAAACAATAGTAGAGAATACGAGCGCTTCTTATTATTTTTAGTGATCTTCTTATAATAAAAATATATCTCTTCATAGACTCCATAGAATTTGTCGATTCTTTGCTTCAGTAGAATATATGAATAAAACATTGAAAAAAAACACAAAATTATAATCACTTTCATTATTATAATTAATAAATTGTCATTTTTGAAGGAAATTGAGAATATTATTAACAGGGTAAAACTTATCAATACTGTAAGAAACAGACCCATCAAGAATTGGTCGAATTTGTTATATTTTCTAGATAAGCCGATAAATGCTAAAAAAAATCGTACTAGATTCATATTTTTATCACAATTTATTTCTTTATAAGATCCAGGATGATTTATGTTCATTTGATAAAAACAGAATACTCTTTCAAATAAAATACCTAGAGTATTTATAGTTTTTTTTATTGTCATCGTTATTTCAAGGATACACTGTATCACAAAAGATATAGAATAAAATGTGAATGTGCTAGATGTAATGGATTTTGCGCTTCAAAAAATATTCAAAACCAGCAAATCAGCTTTGCAAGGTAAAATAATTATTATATAATATAACTTAGAGATAAAAAATCAATGAAAATAATTTGAGTCAAAATGAAAATAAAATTTCTGTTGGCGTAGAAAACAAATTAATTTAGTAAATGATCTTGCTTAAAGGTATTTGCGTAGTTAATGCAATATTTGCATTAACTACGCAAATAAAAAAATGAGATTAAATTAAAAAAAAGATTATTTCACAAAATATAATACAGGTATATATTATCCTGGTATATAAATTATATTGAATTTTCATCTCAAAGAAATATTTTACAGTTTGATCTAGTTTAATAAATGAAACTTGAGTTTTTTCCAAAAAGTACATATCTTCATATTTAAATAATAATGATAATATAATTTATAATTTATTTTTCAAAAACTTGAATACTAACACTGAATTCATACTTTACTTAAAATTGTATATAAGAAAATTTAATAGCTGCACCCAGGTCTAGCAAAGAAAACATTTGGTGAATGCTTTTTAAAAGAATATTTTTATTAAAATTATTACAATTAACAATATTATCCACAAGATCTACAAGATTCTAATCAGCGATTGCCAAAACTTAATGATAGTTGAAATTGGCGCTTGTTGAAATGTGCTTGGTAATAAAAATGTATTGCTATTAAATGACTCCTTAAATATTTTCTTAGTAATTACTACTATAGGAGAAACAACCCTGATTAACTTATTAACACATTTATGAACGAACAAGATTTTCTGAAACAATTATAAATGTGTTAATAAATTAATCAGGGTTGTTTATCCTATAGCAGTAATTACCAAAAAATATTTAAGGAGTCATTTAATAGTAATACGTTTTTATTACCATGCACATTTCAACAAGCGCCAATTTCAACTACCATTAAGTTTTGGCAGTCGCTGATTCTAATGTAATTATTCATATTAATATCAATCAGTTTTTAATAAAATAATAAACATTGATAATTTTAGACAAGTTAAATTCATTTCGATTTTACGTAGGATATACAATGTATTGATATAATACCGATGTATTAAATTTATTCAAGAATTCAAATCAAATGAGATGTAACAATATTTAATAAGATTAAAATTAATTACAAGAAGAATCCACCAGAATAGAACATTTGGGAAATTCAAGATCTTGGCAAATTTGGAGCCAATATAAAGCTATCCAATAGTTATACTTCAGTTTCGTGAATACCATCTTCATTATTATTAATAGTGAAAACAAAAGTGGATGAATCTTTTGGTACAAGTTTGGCGACAAATACGTTATCACTAGAATTAATCCAGGTATCGATATTATTCAATAGTTTCATTTGAATACGGCTTTTAACCTTGATGATTATTGACAATGAAATCATATATAAATTAAACAAAAACATTGAAAATGATATCAGAATTTTTACAGAAAAACTTCCGTTTGAATAAATTAAATACAACAACAGAATATAGACTAAATTTATCAATAATTGATTTAGATAGTTCAATTTTCTCAATGGATTTATAGTAAGATTGAAGTCTTTCTCGTTTTCTTCAAATTTTTTGATAACATCTCTGACCTGATATACGAACTCAAAATTTGGTTCATATTTTAGATATCTTTCAATAAAATCATTACTCAATTCAAGTATTTTATAGTATTTATCGTAAAATTCATAAACAATAAACCAATTTATATAATGAAAAATAATAACAAAGAAAAATGTTATAGGAGAATGGTGATAAAGTTCAATATTAATTATATGATTTTTGAAAATTTTATAAAAACTTTCATCATTTGTTATGAATATAAATAAAACATATGATGGAGTAAAACAAATACAAAACAAGAGTAGAGAATACGAGCGCTTCTTATTATTTTTGGTGATCTTCTTATAATAAAAATATATCTCTTCATAGACTCCATAGAATTTGTCGATTCTTTGCTTCAATAGAATATATGAATAAAACATTGGAAACGTACACAAAATTATAAACACTTTCATTATTATAATTAATTGGTTGTCGTTTTTGAAGGAAACGGAGAAAATAATAAACAAGGTAAAAGTTATCAATAATGAGAGAAACAGACCCATCAGGAATTGGTCAATCTTTTTAAATTTTCTCGATAAGCCGAAAAATGCTAACAAAATTCGTACTAGATTCATTTTTCCAAATAAAATTTATTTCTTCATATGATCTAGTTGATTTATGTTCATTCGACGAGAATAGAATACTGCTTGAAATAAAATATCTGATACCTCGAGTATTTATAGTTATTTTCAACTTGACATTGTTATCCTTAGGACAATGTTAGGCATCACAAGAGATATACAATAAAATGTGAATGTGCTTGATATAACCAAAATGGATTTTGCGCTTCAAAAAATATATTTATTCCTTTTATTGCCAGAATTTACATGATATTGCTGGATGAATTATAATTCGAGTTTTATCCTGTTCAAACCAGACTCAAGCATTTATTTTGTAAACTGATCATGTTTGTATAAAGCATATTCCTTAGGGAACTAATTTCCAGAAATTGATTAGAAATAATTCAGAGCAGTAGAACTCAAACTGGTCTGGATAGTCTTTCAATTTATTCAAGTACTCATTGATATTTAATTTTGCATTAGTTTTCTTTGTTTGCTCACATTCTCATACATCTATTGTCAAATCTTTCATTTGTTTGCATGAACAGATAAATATATTCAAAGAATAGAACATTCTCTTGATTGATTAACCAAGTACTTATACATGTTATTACAATTATTAAACAAATTCCAGCCAATGAGAAGTCAGATATTTTATTTCTAATAAACCTTTCAATATCAATTATCAACTATTTTTTGTTTTATTCTATAATCCAAACATTTATATAACTTGGTTATAATTTAAACATGTCCTTGCGCATTCTGTAGCAATGAATTATTTTTGGAAATAATTCAATAACTTGATATAAATATTTTTATATAGTGTTAATCCTATTGAATGGCATAAAAAGAGCTCACATAATAGTGCACAGAATTTTAACAAATATCAAGAACAACCCTTTGTATTCCTGGTTAATTATTGTAATTATTTGGTAAAGCATCGAGAGCAATTTTTAAAATTGTGTCTATAACAATCAACTAAAGTTTTTAGCTTCCACAATATTATTTAATATCAAAAATAAGCAAGCAAAATGTGTGACGCAGAAAATGATGAGTTTATTGAAATGAATAGAAATTAGGATAAAAATTGACTACATTTTGATTATTGTGGTACAGAATGAGTGCCAGAATAAGAAGTGATTAACAATAAGTTTGGGCTCAGAATATAAGTAATTCTGAGCGCATATCAATTGATTAACAAATAATTGTTTAAAATTACAAAAGTTTTGAAATCATTAATAAGTTCTCAATTAACACATTTGAGAAAATATAAAACAGTTTAAAATTTTACTCAGGAATGCCAGAAAGGAATGGAATGCACTTGCGCATTTGTTATCGATGATTTCTTTTTCGAAAACTATTCAAAACCTGAAAATAAATATTTATATGAAGTGTTTATACGATTGAAAGATATAGATAGGGCTCACATGAGAGGCACATCTATGAGTGAAAATATATATAACAAAGAATTTTTTAATTAATAATTATAATAAAAATTTGTGTTTTTATACCAAATAAAGGATTAAAATCAAATTTATTAAACATCAAGAACAATTCCATTATTTGAATTGGAATTAGCACCATTTCGAAAATTGCGTTTTCCAAAATCATCAAGAGCAATTTTTAAAATTTATTCTGTTACATTCAATTTAACCTTTAGCGTTCACCGGATTATTCAAAATAAGCAAGCAATAATTGTGTGATATTATGTTCTTAAGATATAATGACAGCCTTATTACGTGTGACCCAGAAAATGAAGGCTGTTTCAATTGTGTTAAAATTGCCAACATAGTTTTATACACATTATCATTGGTTATCAACATTATTGCTTTACCTTTCTTGATGATTGCCCTTGCACACTACTCTCAAAATGACAAGAACAAAACAAAAGGAGGAGGGGATTATGAATTCGGAAGTATGTTAAAAAAAATCCGTTAAATTTTTAACTAGTATCTAGATTTATTTTTTCTTAAATTAAAAGTTAGTTGATTTTCTCAATAATAATAATCATGTTGAATTTACCAAGGCAATAATCATTATTCTTTTTATCCAAGAACTTATGCTGGTAATCCTGGTCGTAGTGGTTGTCGTTTCACTATTGGCTGCATTGGTCGGACTCATTGGCTCTATTAGAGAACATAGAAAGACCATGAT